>WWET01006082.1:52087-65580 GCA_011038615.1 Limnodynastes dumerilii
GTTTGTAAAGCAGCTACAGAGGGTGACTGTAGGCACCGTAAAGATGGATCTCCCAAGCTATATAGGTAGATCAGTAAAACAGTTATAAGGTCTATGAGGTTGAGAGACAGTAGATAAAAAAAGACTTGACTTCTATGAGAGAGCTTCTTGCATCCTCCATGCGCTTCTCATTGTGCGGGTGTTTGAGGCAATTTGTAAGCAAGTGGAATTAGTACATCTTCTCGTGTGGGTGGATGGGTGTGTGTGTCTGCGTCGTTATGTGTACGTACGATTGGTTTCTGTGTCCTTTCTATGCTCTCTCAGTCTATGTTGCACGCGTATTCTTTGTCACACTCAGCGTCTCTCACCTTGATGCGTTTTTCTTTTTTTGAAGAGTCCGTTCTTGTCATTGATCAGGTTTCTTCCAGTCTTTGTGAGCGCCTCTATCTGTGCTGTAAGTAAGGCGAGCCCAACCTACTGTTAACACCAGCACATCTGGATCACACTCTTATCCTGGCTTTGTAATGGTAATCTCCCACTCTGCTAATTCTTACAAAAACCTTGTTCCCTTTCTTTTGCCTGTCTCCTTATTCCCTCATTCTCAAATTCATTCTCTCCCTCCCTCTCTCCATCATGCCTCCTCCCTTGTTCACTAATTCCTTTTCAACCTTCCCACAGATTCTCTATTCATATCTATCTATCTATCTATCTATCTATCTATCTATCTATCTATCTATCTATCTATCTACATACATTACAGTAAATATTAGTCTTTTTTGCACTACTTTTACCAATCACTCACTTTTTATGTACAGAAACAATGTTATACAGTAGACTAAAATAATAAAATAAAGGTACAGTGGGTCCCAGTGCTGTTACTACAATCCTCCCCCAACCACCTGGTTATCTACTAAACCCCAATATACACAAAATTGAAAACAAACAAAAGTATGTGCTGTATGAAGCCTATGTTTAATAGTGATAATGCATAAAATTGGACATGAATATATGTTTAATTTTATGTAATAAGAAAATCATTACTTACATAAAAAAGAGAGGAATGATGAAAAAGTTTATAAAATGGATAAAAAAGAACAAATATATAAACTAATTGTCATACCAGCATATATAAATTGATAGATGGGAAAATTAATAAAATGCATAAAATAAATACATAAATACATATATAAATAATTAGAATCAATAAAAAAAAACAGTTCAATAGTAGATGGAAGTTCAATATCAGAAATAGTTAATTTCATTAATAGTCCAAGATTGAGTAGCCCGTTTCATATATTTATATATAATATATTTCCAGAGTATGGCAATCCTCCAATCCAAAAATCTTGCCGGGGTGCACTACAGTGAATCACAGATTGTGTACAAAAATTGAAGATAGTGAGGCATTCCCAAGCTTACAATAGTAATTATAGATTTATTTCAATATGAACGGTATCCAAAGTGAAAATCCAAAAGCACTCCTTCTGGAGTAGGAGTTTTACACGGTCTCCTCCACGACCGTAGGGGAATATTGTCTATGATTTTATATCTCAATTCCGCCAGGGTATATCTGTAAAGGGCAAAGTGCGTTGCCACAGGCTGTTCAGAATTCTTACCCTCCAATGCCATTCTGATGGTGGATTTGTGGAGGGCCATCCGTTCTCTGCACATCCTAATTGATTTTCCCACGCAGACAAGACCACATGGGCATCTGATAGTATAGATAATAAAGGCAGTGATACAAGTGACCACCTGTCTAATCTTGAAGGTTTTGCTAGATCTGGCATGTACAAAGGTATGACCCACCTCCAGGTAACGGCAAATGGTGCACCCTGTACATCTGTAACATCCAGGTTTACGGGTAAGGAAGTACTCACCCTGTGGGTTATCCTTGGACCTATCATTTTTATATAATAAATCTTTCATATTCTTTTCCTGCTTGTAGCTGGAGAGAAGAGTCCGATTTTTAAAAGATGGTAGAAGAGGGTCCATAGAAACAATAGACCAGAGCGAGGAAGCTGCTCTTTTAATAAAGAAACTCAAATAATTATATGAACAAGGAAAAGTACCTAGGCGCTATTAGGGGATAGCAGCTGCAGGGGAGAGTTTGCTAATCTCCCTGTATCTAAAACAACAACAAAAATATACCAAAGTATATATAGCAGCGCTCAACATATTCACTGATTAAACCTGGTTCTGTTGAAGGTGCAAATATACAAACAGCAACCTGAAGTTAAAGATTTATTCCAATTAAATAGTTACACACATAGAGCTTCAATAAATAAAAACAATGATAAAATTGATAAAATAGGAGCTGGTAAATAGAAATTGGCCAAAGATGCTTAAATTAACGGAATACTACTGGAGAAATGGCTTCAATAATGAAGGTAGTTATATTAATATGGTGAAACAATTGACTCCAAGGTGTTACCCGACTGCAGGAGATAATACACAGCACCTTATGTCCTTAGGAAGTCCTGATATTAAGTCATCCGGGGTAGTATCTCAAAGGTCCTCATTGTCTCGCTACAATAGGGGATGAACCGTACCTCACTGCTTCGTGGAGAGGACGCCAGGACGTGAAGCCAGGATGTGCTCCAGCGTCTGTAGCATCAGCGTCGTAACGCTGGAGGGGGTGTCCCCCAGCGTTACTACACTGCAGTTAGTGCAGGTAGGCGGGGGGAGGTAGAGTAATGAGGCTGGGAGGGCGGCGTCCCAGCGTATTAACACTCGCTTACGCCGGCTGAAGTTAGGGTAGCCTTCAGCCAGCAAGTGTTAATACGGTAGGACAAGGGGGAGTGTCGGGGGTGTGCAATTATGTTACGCTGAGCGTTAGACCGCTCAGTGTAACATCGTAGGTCTGGATTAGGCCCTATGGCCTTTTCTGAAACATAGCTACTGTGCATGCGTAGTAGCTATTGTACGTAATCTACATATCATTTCGACCGCAAATACACAATCTACATATCGAAACGATACGTTGATTACGTACAATAGCTACTATGTGTGTAAATGTTTAATTGGAATAAATCTTTAACTTCAGGTTGCCGTTTGTATATTTGCACTTTCATCAGAACCAGGTTTAATTAGTGAATATATTGAGCGCTGCTATAGTTCAAACGTAGCACTTGTAAGAACTGGTAGTCCCCTAATAAGGGTTGATGGATGGTGGCTAGTGGCAAAAAGTAGTGTATTACGATCTGTGGGTTTGCTATATAAGATGGTATTAACTTCTCCTTCTTGTAGAGACAGTAGTATATCCAGGTCATGCAATTCCTTGTCATTGATATCAAAAGTAAATTTATTGTTGGCATCAGAGCAGTTAATTGTAGACATTAGATCCTGGAACTGTTGTTCATCACCAGACCAGATAACCAAGATATCATCCATATAACTGGTGAAGAAAAGGAGAAATGATCGACAAGCAGGGTTGGTTAGAAACAATATCTCTTCCACTGTGAACGTATATGCATTTGCATACTTAGAGGCTACATTAGAACCCATAGCACATCTTTGTACCGACAGGTAGTAAGCAGTGTCAAGCATAAAATAGTTATTACGCAATATGAACTCTAATAGTCTCACCATCAAATGTGCAGGTGGACCCTGGTAACCCATACTAATCTGTATTAAATCCCTACTGCAGCTACTCCCCTATCGTGAGGAATGTTAGTGTACAGGCTCATAAAGTCTATAGTAGACAAAATACATTGTTCAGGAAGTACAGGTAATGCTTGAAGTCTGGAAAGCACTTAGTTGGTATCCTTCAAGTAAGTCGATTTTTCTTGCAGCAATGGTTGCAGGTAGTGGTCAAGGAACTGTGAAATGGGCTGACAAAGAGAATCCCTCACAGAGATAATAGGTCTACCAGGGGGCCTATCCAGACCCTTATGAATTTTTGGCAGGGTGTACAAAATAAAAGTTTTGGGAAACTCAGTAATCAAAGCTTTACACACTTGGGTTGGTAAATATTTACCCTCAACAGCCTCATTTAGAATCCTCTCCAAGTTCAGCTTGAACTCAGCAGTAGGGTCCTTTTTGAGTTTCTGGTAGACCTGGTCGTCACCCAGTTGTCTGTACACTTCATCACAGTAATCCTTTTGTCCTGGACCACTATTGCCCCACCCTTGTCAGCACATCTAATTACAGTGTCCGAGTAGCATTGTAAATTTTTCATTGCTATATGTTGATGTAAGGGTAAGTTCTTCCGTCCTCTAGGAATCTCTTTTCTTACCTTAACAGCACTCTGGTCCAGAAACCTGAAGAAGCACTTAATGCAAGCATTGCTGCTCTGAGGATCAAAGGTGGAGCGTGGCGGAACCTATTGAGATGTTCAGGATCATCTGGCTTCCTTATTGTCAAAAAATGATTTTAATTTCAAAGAACGTGTCAATTGATGTTGTTCAATGTGCCATTGGAACTCATTAAAATCTGTGGTTAGGACAAAGGAAAGACCTTTATTCAGTACTTGAGTCTCAACAGGTGCGTACTCAGATCGTAATACACTACTTTGTGCCACTAGCATCATCCATCAACCCTTATTAGGGGACTACCTTACTAACAGTTCTTACAAGTGCTATGTTTAAACTCTGTGCATGATAAAGCCATGAGTCAGCTTGACCTGATGGAGCTGCAGTTCTTGAATAGAGGGTATAGCCCCTCTGAGCTAGAGCAAGACAAATATTAGGCTATTACAACCTTTCAGTCTCCTCAATTGGAAATTGGCAAGACTGATGAATTGAAACATATTCCATGGATCCCTACATATAATCATTTGCGTTTCTTTATTAAAAGAGCAGCTTCCTTGCTCTGGCCTATTGTTTCTACGGACCCTCTCCTACCTTCTTTTAGAAAATGGACTCTTCTCTCCAGCTACAAACGGGGAAAGAATATGAAAGATCTATTATGTAAAAATGATGCTAGGTCTAAGGATAATCCACAGGGTGGGACTTTCCTTACCCATAAACCTGGATGTTACAGATGTACAGGATGAACAACCTGCCGTTACCTTAAGGTGGGTCATACCTTTGTACATCCCAGATCTGGCAAAACCTTCAAGATTAGACAGGTGGTCACTTGTACCACTGCCTTTATTATCTATACTATCAGATGCCCATGTGGTCTTGTCTACATGGGGAAATCAATTAGGACGTGCAGAGAATGGATGGCTCTCCACAGATCTGCTATCAGTATGGCATTGGAGGGTAAGGATTCTGAACAGCCTGTGGCAAGGCACGGTGCCCTTTACGGACATACCCTGGCGAAATTGTGATATAAAATCATAGACAATATTCCCCCATTGAGTCGTGGAGGAGACCGTGCAAAACTCCTACTCCAGAAGGACTGCTTTTCGATTTCACTTTGAATACTGTTCCGCTGAAAGATCTTAATGAAACTTTGCCTTTAGGTTGTTTTCTCTTATTAGGGCCTCTTTATGTATCTATTTGATTCTTTCTTGGAAGATATGTTTTTGTTTTGGTGAATCATGATATATGTTTATTTTGCACTTTTTGTAATGCTGTGTTATATATATATATTTTGACTTTTCCTATTTTAGGAAGCTCCAGCCTTTTGATTAACTGTCTTACAGTGTAATGTATTTTATTTACTCTTTATGCTACCGTTAGCCATTATCACACTGAGGAAGCTATATTTAGCATAAAGGTTGCCATAACAATCTTTGTTCTAACATAACTTTATTGTTCCACAGTCAGACGCCAGTAACGGCAGGAAGTCTTTATATATATCTTGATGTAAGTGTTGGTTTTGATATTTGTTGTATGACCCTGATGAAAGTCACGCTTCATGATTAATTACTGCCTTTTGCATTGTATTACGCTTTGTGAAGTCTCCTGAGTGCCTCCCTATCTTCACTATTGGTGTATATATATATATATATATATATATATATATATATAGAACAGGCTAACCAAAAGGTCAGGGCAAGCACTCACTCAATAAATGGAAAGATTTCAGGTGCACGGCAGCAGGATTGATAAATAAGGCTATACAGTACATGTAATGCCAGCACTTTTCTTCATGGTGAAAAAAGCTATTTTATTGCACAATATCCAAAAATAGCATGGAAGAGATTAAACAGTCACTTCAGTAACCTGTCAATCAGAGTAAAACATATACTGATATATAATGAGCTTTTAAATGCTGTACATTCAGAATGATACAATATGGTCCATCATACAATGTATCCTGTGGGTACTCCAAATAGGCATAATCTAGCGCAACATCCACTGAAAAGTATAAAAGAAAGTTCATGTATCACCAAGATGAAGAAAATATTATGCTCAAATCACAGATAGGCGTTCTAAGAAAAAGCTCACCGACTGACAGCTGTTTCGGCTATGCCATCATCAGGGTGAGTGAGCAAACACCAAACAAATAATGCAACCTGAAAAACAATGTGAACACAGTAAAATTCATAGTTTAAATAGACTCACCTATCGACACCGTGACCGCCCCATACACTCCACACTCCCGCCAAGAGACAACTCCCGTGCCGGAGTGAAAGGACGCCCTCTGTTAGACGTCACGACTGCACCGGCAATGCCCAGCCACCGAGGTAATGGACGCCGAAGCCGTGAACGTCAGAGACAGACAGGTAACCACACATCCTTAGAACGCAGCGTCGCTTTAAAGCAGGATCAGTAGGCGATGTTGAGCGGTCAATCAGTGACAATATACATAAGAAAAAGACCACAAAAGTAATTATCAGTATTGTAAATTAGATAACACATCAATAATACAGTAGGCCACTATAAAAAGCATGCCAAATTGAGTTCTTAATTCAAACCCTTAGGGGTCAGGGATTTGAATGAATAGATCATCCTGGCTTCTAGACATAAGAGCAAGTTATTCCTATCTCCACCACGTCTTAATGGAGGAATCTGAGACAAGGGCATACATTTAAAATCCCTAATAGTATGCTTACTCTGGGCGAAATGTTTAGCAACTGGGGGAGTTTTGCTATCTATACCACCAAAAGCTTTTCTAATTGAAAGAACGATGGGCTGCTATGTGTTCTTTCAGCATTCGTGTGGTCTTGCCTATATAAATCATAGGACAAGAGCACATAACTACATAGATAACAAATTTACACTCACAGTTAAATGCCTAATCATGAATTTTTTAGATGTAATAGGGTTGATAAACTTGTCACCTAACAATAAGAAGGCACAGTTAGTACAACCTGCAGCACATCTCAATACGCCCGCCTTTTTACTTAACCAAGTTTTTGTAACAATAGGTTTAAGGTCAGTTGGTACTAACTGATCCCTTAAATTACTGCTTCGCTTGAAGCTAATCAAAGGGGTAGTTGTGCTAGATTACCCATCTTAGAGTCACTAGCTAGGATAGCTGTGCTCTCCCAGACGTTCCCAGACAGTCAGACCCATCCTTGTGGTTTCTTCTCTAAAAAATTCTTACCTGCTGAAAATAATTATACCATCGGAGAGAAGGAACTACTGGCCATGAAATTAGCCCTTCAAGAATGGAGATATCTTTTAGAAGGAGCTACTCATCCCGTGGTGGTCTACACAGATCACAAAAATCTGTTATACTTCAAGACGGCACGGTATGTAAACCCTCGTCAGGCCCGCTGGTCCTTGTTTTTCTCCCGATTCAACCTGCAGCTTCGCTTCCGACCCGGCACAAAGAATGTTAAAGCTGACGCTTTGTCCCGACAATTCTGTACGGAGGATGCAGAGGAGGATCGTCTCATCTTGGATCCAGTCATGTTGGTCAGTACTCAAATCATCCCTGCTGGGAAAACATTTGTGTCCTTGCCACTCAGGAAGAAACTCATGTCATGGGCTCATACTTCTCGCTTCGCCGGACATGCCGGTATCACCAAGACATTAGCTTTCATTTCAGAACTCTATTGGTGGCCAACTCTTCGAGAAGACGTGAAAGCTTTTGTAAATGCATGTTCCCACTGCGCTCAGCACAAAACTCCTCACAGACCGCCTTTGGGAGAACTACAACCCTTGCCTGTACCTAAGTCCCCATGGACTTATGTGTCAATGGACTTTGTCACAGACCTGCCTCCCTGTCGGCAATTCAGTACCATCTGGGTCATCGTGGACCATTTCTCCAAAATGGCCCACTTTGTCCCGCTCAAGGGGTTGCCTTCAGCGCCAGCTTTGGCTCAGCTCTTCATGTCAGAGATTTTCCGTCTGCATGGCTGTCCCGAGGAGATCGTGTCTGACAGGGGAGTGCAATTTACCGCCCGGTTTTGGAAAGCCTAGTGCCAGAGTCTGCATGTCAAGCTCAAGTTCTCCACTGCATACCATCCACAGACAAATGGCCAAACCGAGCGAGTCAATCAAGACTTAGAAACCTTCATCAGGCTCTATGTGTCATCTTCTCAGGACAATTGGGTAGATCTGCTGCCTTGGGCAGAATTCTCGCACAACTACCACTACCACGAATCGTTGAATGACACTCCGTTCAAGGTGGTCTACGAGAGATATAAACTTCATGCGGACCGTAAGTGGAAAGCCATCCCTTCTTTTCAGCCCGGAGACAGAGTGTGGTTATCATCTAAAAACCTGCAGTTGAAGGTTCCGTCCATGAAGTGTGCCCCAAGATTTCTTGGACCATTTAAAATCAGTAGGGTCATCAACCTGGTGGCCTATAAATTGGATCTACCTCCTCATCTCAAGGTACCCAACACGTTCCACATCTCCTTACTCAAGCCTCTGGTTCTTAACCTATACTCCTCATCCCTCAAGAAACCATCTAGAATCTCTGGCTCTCAGGATGAAGAGTTTGAAATAAAGGAGATTGTGGATTCTAGGACTTGGCATGGCCACACCAAGTATTTAATTGATTGGAAGGGCTTTGGTCCAGAAGTGCGTGCATGGATACGCGCTGCCGATGTCAACACACCTAGACTGGTGAGGAAATTTCTGGCCAAGACAAAAACCTTGGTTGGGCGTCCGGAGGCCACCCGTAAAGGGGAGGGTACTATCACATATCGTGTCTCCTCCCGGCGGTCCCGTGTGCCTAACAGCCAGAGACTATCACCGAAGCAGTGACAGTCTCCATACTTACCAGCAGCAGTGTCAGCAATGGCGTCCTCGTGGAATCCTGGCGCCAAACCTCCGCAGTGCTCCGGACCATGGGCGCTGGCATCTTGGATCTATCAGGTGACGCTGCTCCTCCAATGCCTGGCTTCCTCTCCAGTCCTCCAGCCTATCGGTGAACAGCACGCACTATATAAACCCTGCAAGCCCTTCACTCATTGCCAGAACAACTAGGTCCTGTAGGTGCCTGGTGCTCCTGTCTGATCCAGCCCTGCCTGATCCAGTCCTGCTTGATCCAGTCCTGCTTGATCCAGTCCTGCTTTATCCAGTCCTGCTGTATCCAGTCCTGTGGTCCAGTCCTGTTGGTCCAGTCCTGTTGGTCCAGTCCTGTGGTCCAGTCCTGTTGATCCAGTCCTGCCTGGTACTCCTGCATTGAGCTCCTGTCTGATCCAGTCCTGCCTGAATCCAGTCCTGCTTGATCCAGTCCTGCCTGATCCAGTCCTGCCTGATCCAGTCCTGCCTGATACAGTCCTGTGGTCCAGTCCTGTTGGTCCAGTCCTGTTGGTCCAGTCCTGCTAACTCCAGTCCTGCTGACTCCGGTTTTGCTGACTCCGGTCCTGCTGACTCCAGTCCTGCTGACTCCGGTCCTGCTGACTCCAGTCCTGCTAACTTCAGTCCTGCTAACTCTAGTCCTGCTGACTTCAGTCCTGCTAACTCCAGTCCTTCTGACTCCAGTTTTGCTGACTCCAGTCCTGCTGACTCCGGTCCTGCTGACTCCAGTCCTGCTGACTCCGGTCCTGCTGACTCCAGTCCGGCTGACTCCGGTCCCGCAACCTCCAACTCTACAGTATCTGCTACCCAGATTCACTCTGTTCAACTCCACCTCCAACTCTACAGTATCTGCTACCCAGATTCACCTTGTTCAACTCCACCTCCAACTCTACAGTATCTGCTGCCCGGATTCACCTTGCTCAACTCCACCTCCAACTCTACAGTTATTCCTGTCTGGACTTTATTGCTATTCCTACCCAGTTACTGGGTAGTTACTTTATTGCTACTACCAACTCTCACCTACCGGCTTATACCCCTGTTCACGGACTTTTGTTCTCTCCCATTGCACTTCCAGTCCCCTTGGCTTCCCTGCACCTCCTGATTCAGAGACTGATCACTATTGTATTTATTCATTTTCTGTATGCACCCATCCTTCATTAAACCAGCTCACTTCCAATTATAGCCATCTCAGTTGTATTAATCTCTGACACCCGGGACAGATCCCAAACACCCCTTGAACGTGACAAGATATATGTATCTATTTTCTTATTCAGACAATTCAAACACATAGCACAAGATCCACAGTGATAACAGCCCTTATTCCTAATCTGACTCGTAATGGTATTAGTAACAAAGCTGGATTTGACCAGACGATTCCTGAGAGTGAGGACCTTTCGGTAAATAACCCTAGATCTATATCCTATGAAGGTAAATAGACCTATTAAACCTAAATAAGATCTATTAATCTAAATAGACTTATTAATCTAAGCAATATTGGGGAAAACTTCCCCAATTCAAGATTATGCAAGAGGATGTCCTAATATTTAGCAATTATCTTTTCTATCTCCTTATGATATGGTAGAAAACTGGGTGACTGTCATGTACTGGACTCAGCGCTGGTCCATAAACAGATCACGCAGTCATGGAGTCTAACCGCAAGCCTGGTGCACAGCAGAGTCCCTGATGGTGAGAATGATCTTGGCTACAAGCAAGCGGCAGGTTGCGTCCCACTGTACCAGCGTGAAGATGCCATCATGGTAGATGGGATCCAAGGGTTTCAGGAGCAGTGCAGATAGGTAGCGTAGGAGAGACTACCTGGACTGAATACTGCAGAGAGCAGCTGAACACTGGAAGAGCTCACACAGGAAACACAGGAAGAAATCAAATACTCTGGAATCCAGTTACTGTTGACTGGATAACTGGACCGAGGAGTGGTGACAGGACCTGGAACCAGGGAGCTAGAACAAACGAGAACTTGAGGACACAATATCAGCAGGCAAGGATTCATATTGTTCTGACATTGAAGTGATGTCAGTGAGGGATTTAAATAGAGCAGCTGATAAGTGAGCTCCAGTAAGGGAATGAGCCACACCTATGAACTAATGCCTGTAGCAGTGAATGAATACCAGGAAGTGCTGAGAATTGAAAGAAGGTCATGTGATCAACAAAGGTAACAAAAGACATAGGGCCTGATTCAGAGATCCGCTATTATTTTCGTGCGTGTATTTCCGAACGCAATGTAGTGAGACGGCAGAAATTTGAATAGCACGCCCACCGTGGAGGGTGTAAGTTTTCGAACCTGTAAATACGAGCTTAATTATACGAATTATAACATCCGTGCGTAAATATAAGTTTGTTTCCGTAAAATTAGGTTCGGATTTATCTGTTATTTAAAGACGTAGTTTAGGGCCGTATGTTAGTTATCCTTGTAAGATATTTAAATGGAGTATATTTTTATAAAAAAAAGTTTTTTTAAATGGAAAGGTTATTAACCTAGATTTTTATGTCTGCTTCTCTAATAATGTTCTAATAATAATATATACTAATATATAATAATGTACGAATAATACTAATATTTTCAATATGTTCTTATATAATAATGTTTGGTATTATTGCTATTAATAAATGTGTCGTTTGTTATGCTACTGTTCTACATTTATTCTTCAACCTTAGTTTATTTTTGTACTTTGTTTATGTTTTAAATATTGTTGTCTGGCACACATGAATGTTATGTTATGAATCAATATTGTACACTTCAATAAATCTATTTTTTACAGTCAAAGGGCCGGATCCAGAACTACGTCCGTCTTCCATAGACGGACGTAGTTGAATAAACAGTAGCTACTGCGCATGCGTAGTAGCTATTGTACGTAATCTTCATATCGTTTCGATGCGTAGATTGCGTATATGCGGTCTAAAAGACCTGTAGAGGCATAGGTTGCCTAAGCTATGTATAGGTATACCTTAGGATTAGCTACAGACTTCACTATGTTAAAGGCAACAATATTTGCTTTTTTAGTTGGATACTCCTCTTTCAAACTATGTATAGTATAGTGTGTGTTTGCACCTTGACATCTGTGTACCATTTATTAGCAAAAACACACAAATGTTTTTTTTTTTAAATGTAAACATCCTACAGTTGTGGATTCATAGTTGTGCAGTAAGTGTTAATCTGGTCCAAGTGTCCTGGGTCCAATAGTTACTAAGCTGTGAGTTAAGAAACAGTGGAGACTTTTCCCATAGCAACCAATCATATTATATATCTTGAATGAAAAGATGATTAGCTAGTGGACTCACGCTTCCCCCTGCTGCAGTTCCTCTCCCACTGGGATTGCACACCCTCCAATCCTCAAATATGCAATATCAAATCTGTGAGGGTTGAAATATACAAAGAAATTACAATAAAAAAACAATGTGGGGAGGTTATCCGCGCTGGGATAATAACAAAAATAACTGAAAAAGTCTAAAGTCTAAAGGCAAAAAGGTAAGAAAGAAACCCTAGTGTAATACAGTTTTATCTTCTAGAAAATATTTCTTGAAAGGAAAAAGAACTTTTTCAGCGGTTGGACTGGTTGCAGTACCTGCATCTCTGAATGATCCATTTATTCATTGCATAGGCTTTTGCTTGGACAAAGGTCCACTTTATCTTGCTGGAAACACAACTGAAATAGTGATATAAAAGACATATTTTGAAGTTTTAAAATGGATGAGTGGCTAAATTCATGTTTGCTTTTTAGGTCATTAGCTTTCAAGATTTGGTAACATATGTCACAATAAGTAAGGGAACTGAGATCCGCATTAGGGGCCTCATTCACTAAGCTCGAATTGCTAAAATTCATGTGATTTTTAGCTTAAAATTCGCCAAAGGCGATTCACTAAGCAAAAAATCACGTGAATTTAGTAATTTTTTATTCGCGGGTCCGCAAATCGCGGTCCCGACTTTTTCAATTAGAAACATAGGATGTTTCTAATTCACTAAATGCGATTTCACCGATTCGCGGTGAAATCGCATTGAATTCACAAGACATAAATTCGCATCTCTAGAGATGCGATTTTATGTTTTTGTGCCGATCGCGAGCATTAAAACACATGTCTGTATAACAGACATGTGTTTTAGTGCTGAAAAATCCTAAATTCGGCATGTCTGCACCGTGCAGGCATGCTGTAGTCATTGAATTAGAAGGATCAGCAAAGGTGATCCTTCTAATTCTTTGGTTACAGCATGGATACAATTGTATCAATGCTGAACTGCGTGTCGCGTCTGTGTAAAAAAAAAAAATCCTAAGCGTGTCTGCGCCGTGCAGGCATGCTGTAGTCATTGAATTAGAAGGATCAGCAAAGGTGATCCTTCTAATTCTTTGGTTACAGCATGGATACAATTGTATCCATGCTGAACTGAACGTCGCGTCTGTGTAAAAAAAA
>WWET01006083.1:10387-20731 GCA_011038615.1 Limnodynastes dumerilii
GCGGACACCTTGTGGCGCCTTATAAATAAACGATAATAATAATAATAATAAATAAAAATAATATAAATAACAAAACATTATTTAGTGAACTGACAATCTGACATATCCAACTTTTTATCTAATAAGGAATAAAAGTTATGTTTTAATATACACAAGTGACCTTAGGGTGTGTCTTCTGTCTAAGGGACAGATTTATTAAGCTGCAGGTTTGGAAAAGTGGAGATGTTGCCTATAGCAACCAATCGGATTCTACCTGACATTCTCTAGTATGTAATATTTAAATGAAATCTAGAATCTGATTGATTGCATCTCCACCTTTCCGAATTCCAAATCTTAGTAAATTTGTCCCTAAGTGTACATACTTTCCCCTTTTCCTCAAAAAAGATCCACACCTTTCACATACAAATCACTCATATTCAGGACACTATAGAAACCCAGAGAACCTTAAACACATCACTTGTCTCCCATCACTCCTAAAATGTGACCTATGGAATGCACGTTCTGGGCTGTATTCAGAGATCCATTTTTCTGGGTATTTGCATGCATATTTTAAGGAATATTTCAACTGTGCATGCATAGTAACTCTATATATGCAAGTTACGTAGACTATAGGCACGTAAGTGCCTCACGGACGGACTAGTGAATCGCACTTGCCATTCGGCATACTTCACCCATTCACCTTCAGAATTCACAATATCCATCCGTCGCACCTCCGCCGCTATCGCAGACCGAGGGACAGGTGAGTAAACTCCCTGTGCAGGGGAGGGGAGGTTAGGGTCAGGCTGCAGGTGAGGGAGGGTTATGGTCAGGCTGCAGGGGAGGGAGGGTTAGGGTTAGGCTGCGGGACATGGTGGGTTAGGGTCAGGCTGCCAGGAAGGGAGGGTTAGGGTAGTGAAAGGGGAGGGTTAGGGTTAGAATTAAGGAAAGGAGTGGTGGACTATTTTTAATAACTTTTCGGAGCACCAAAAGCTCGGTGCTCCATGGATCGATTGCAATGCCTCCTCGAGGCATTTGCAGTCGAAATCCCAGCCAATTCACAACTGGCTGGGAGAAAATGGCCCTTTTGAAATTGGGCCATTCTATCCGGAGACCCACACCCACTAACGACACATGAAATCTTAAAAGTAGAAAGTTGCTGGCGGATATTCCATTCTACCCATGACTTTTTAACATACCACCACTTATCACACTTATCAAAATGCTCTGGACAAAGCCAAACAATCTTACTTTCAAACTCTCATTTCTACTCAGGCCTCTAACCCCAAATGCCTTTCTCACACATTTAACTCCCTACTTAGCCCTCCTGTGCAAAATCCACCAACTTCCATCAGTGCTCAAGATCTTACATTATACTTTAAGGACAAGATTGACAATATCAGACTGGAATTGGCGCCCTCCTCCTCCTTCTTCTCCTCATCAGCTAACATACTACTCAGCCCCTTTCATCCACACCCAGGCATCATGTCCTCTTTCCAACTCACGAATGAAGAGAAATATCTGCTATTTTCTGTTCTTCTCACTCTGCTACCTGTCCTCTTGATCCTGTGCTTATTCCTACCCTAACTACAATCTCCAATCTCTCTCTCAATACTGGTATCTTTCCATCTTTATTCAAGCATGCACTGATCACTCCAATTCTGAAAAAGCAAAACTCTGACTCCAATTCTCCCTCAAATTATCGGCCCATTTCCCAGCTTCCATGCCCTGCAAAGCTTCTTGAAAGACTTGCCTACATTCGCCTCTCTCACTTCCTCTCCTCACACAATCTTCTGGATCCTCTTCAGTCAGACTTTTCATTCCTGGCACTCCACAGAAACTGCACTGACCAAGGTGGTCAATGAATTAATCACTGCTAAATCAAAAGGACACTACTCTCTCCTAATACTACTGGATCTTTCTGCTGCTTTTGATACTGTTGAACACTCTCTTCTCATACAAATGTTACAATCCCTATGTATTCGGGACACAGCTCTTTCCTGGTCCATATTCCTATTTATCTAATCACTTTTTCAGTGCTCGCTTTTCTGGATCCACATCCCCTGCTCTTCCTCTATATGTTGGAATACAGCAAGGCTCATTCCTGGGTCCATTGCTAGTCTCTATTTATACAATTTCCCTTGGAGAGCTAATAAAGTCATTTGGATTTCAGTATCATCTCTATGCAGATGATACGCAAATCTGCCTATCCACCCCCGATCTCTCACCTACTGTGTTGGCCCATGTCACTGATTGCTTCTCTGCCATTTTTACTTGGATGTCCTACCGTCATCTCAAACTTAATCTATCTAAAACTGAACTAAAAATATTTCCACATGTGAATAAAAGCTACCCACCTGCCCTCTCTATCTCTACCACCTGCCCTCTCTATCTCTACCCACCTGCCCTCTCTATCTCTGTCGACAAAACTGTAATAATCTCTACTACTAAAGCCCGATGCTTAGGTATTATCTTTGACTTTGAACTGTCCTTTGTTCCCCACATTTGTCTCTAAGTCCTGTTACATACATCTAAAAAACATTTCCAGAATACGCAAATATCTCATACAAGAAACTCTCATCCATGCACTAATCATCTCCCGCATTGATTATTGTAATGCTCTCCTTATTGGACTCCCACATTATAGAATTACCCCACTACAGTCTATATTACATGCAGCAGCTGGACTGATTTTTCTTACCAAATGCTCTTCAAGAGCTTCTTCGCTCTGTCAGTCTCTACATTGGTTACCTGTATTTTACAGAACCAAACACAAGATCCTTTTGCTAACCTACAAAGCCATCACTATGTCTGCACCTGCACACATATCCTCACTCATCTCAAAATATATCCCAGCTCTCACTCTCAGATCCTCACAGGACATTCAGCTCTCCTCCACACTAAACAAATGCTCTGATTTCCAGTTACAGGACTTCTCCCGGGCTGCACCCACTCTCTGGAATAACCTTCCTCACCCACTAAGACTATCCTCTACTCTCCAAACTTTCAAACGCTCCCTCAAAACTCACCTCTTCAGACAAGCGTACCAAATTCCACAACCTACATAACATTTGTCTACACTATTTACAACAACTATATCATATGGCCCTCATTTCATGATTAAACCAAACTTGTTCTGTTTCATTCTATACTAAAATTCCCCTCATTTCTATTACTAACACTGCTGTGTGACTGGACCTCACAGAGCACTGAGCACTGTTACCATACACCCTGTCTCTCCATAGTAATATCCCCTCAGTCCTGGTAGTAACACTGCTGTGTGACTGATCATTCACAGCACTGAGCACTGTTACCATACACCTTGTCTCTCTCCATTGTAATATCCCCTCAGTCCTGGTAGTAACACTGCTGTGTGACTGGATCATACAGAGCACTGAGCACTTTTACCATGCAAGCTGGCTGGTTCGTTGATTATATAGCACTTTCCCTTATGTATCAATCCCTAATATCCTACAGAGTGGCAGGTCCCTCTTACCTACCCGGTCTAAAATATAACTAGTCACAAGGATAAATGGTAATATCTCCAACAAGACCAAGAGGGTGCCATGTTGTCTTTTTAGTAGATATTGCAGGGTTTAACAGATTCAGTGGGAAAAATTGCTAAAAACCAAGTAAAGCATATAGTGTGCATATGAGAGCAGCGTTCTACAGAGTCTCTATTCTGAAAAAACAAAAAGACGACTTTCATGGAAATCATAGTGACTGAGTACTGTGTATAAGTCTCACTCTTGTGATGTACATAACCATATTGAGCTGAAGTTCTGAAGTCTTCATGACACAGAATATAAGGACTAGAATAGAATATCAATCAATATCAATCATTCAAAGCATATAAATAAAAAAAGAGTGAATAAATAATGAATTGTTATTGATATATTATTTATCCTACATATAATAAATAAATAAATAAATAAATAAATAAATTAGTTAATCAGGCAATATCTACAAGAAGCTCTCCTCAAGAAAGTCCCTTAAGGTGTGAAACACATTGTAGACCTTTTGAGAAAGGAAACGCATACAGTGGCAGTTGTCTTAAAGCAGAGAACTTCCTTTCCAGCGGTCCCCTTTTAGCTTCACAATCTCCTTCATTGCCATGGACATCCATTTAGTGGAATCGTGACTGTACCGCTCTCCATTTGTTACACAATATGAATGTGTTTGTTACATAATATGGACGTGTTATATACTGCCTCGCCACCAGGGTCAATCTTGCAATATTGCGTACCTCATGCACATTATTTTGACCTGCCCCTAGGGGCTTCTGTTGAACCCTTCATTAATTATCTTCCACCTGGTCATCCTGCACATTAGTTATCCTGTGTTTCTGGTACATGTGTAATCTATGATCTCCTGCCTTTTACCACCTGGTGCCTTGTATACCAGTTGCCTTCTGTCTGTTTGCACTTACGTTCATTTAATCCTTGCATTTGAATGTGTTCTTGCATGTAGCCTGCTCTGTTGTCATAAGTTCTGTTTGCATTTGTGTACTCTTGTATGTTTATAATCAGTTTATCTCTGTACCCAAGAATCTAGTGTTTTCCTGCTTTGTGTTTGGTACCCTCTCTGATTCCTGTTTTTATATGTACTTTGTAGTGTTTATAGCTTGTGGTTTATAAAGTCTTGTTCCCTGTGTTGTTGTTATATTATTGTTGTTGCTCCTAGTTCACTATTCACCGGTTTTCTGCATTACCATGTGTGCACTAATAAACACTGTTGGGGCCAGATTTACTAGCCTGCAGAAAATTAAAAGTGGAGATGTTGCCCATAGCAACCAATCAGATTCTAAATGACATTCTTTAGAATGTACTAGAAAATTGAGAGTTAGGATCTGATTACTAAGGGCAACATTTCCACTTTTTCTTTTCTACAGTTTAGTAAACCTAGCCCTTGATCTCTTCACTCTTGTCTAGTTGTAAGTGTGGGGCTGCTTTTCAGGGGTCTTGACCTGCTGGGAACCTGCTGCATAAGCCTATTCCCACCATCAGGGGCCCTAGTGAAGACCAGGCACCAGTTAGACTCCACGTCCTGGGAGCAGTCTCACAACACAATCTGTGACCATGGTATGGGATCCTTTTGCTTTTTTACACTTTGTTAGTATTCCTTATTGTTTTTCCTTTGTTAATGTTTATGAATTTTATTTATTAATTGCTAACAAAAGACATTTTAATAACAAGTTACTAATATCTTTGGGCTGGATCCTGACCTTAATGCGTGTTTCGCAGACACAGAGGTCTGTCAGTTTGCATGGAAGAGAGGGAAAACTCCCCTGTTACACTCCTCCTGCGCGGACTTTAGGTCAATTACGCTACCTTAAGGCAGCATTTAATTGTTTGTGAGAATCAGTGGTCCGTACGACCACTGATTCTCATTGAGTCCTGTATTCAGAGTACCAGAAAAGACCGCATTTACGCAATCTACGTAAGAAAAAGATACGTAGATTACGGAAAAAAATTACTACGCATGCGCAGTAGTAAAAATCGCTAAACACCGGACTCATGTTATACTTCCGGTACTCTGAATACGGGCCTGAAATCTAAAATCCAGCCCACACTCTAAATTTCAACTCCGTACATATTTTAGGCATGTGGAGGAGATTCCATGTGCATTTCTAGATATTCAGCAGCTTGCGGAATTCATTGTTGTAGATCCGGTCCTTTGTCTCTTCTGTTTGATTACTTAATCAAACTTCGTAGCTTGAACTGAGAAATCATTAAAAGATACAGAGAAGATTTTATTATTTTAAAGGAAGGACTTTTCCTTAATGTTATTGAACATGACCGATCTACTGTATAATAATATAACCCTTTTACGGTATCTTACCTAATCTCTTGTATTGTATGTCTATTGCAACCACTTTTTGCTTTATAACATAAATGTATTTATAACACATCTCTACTGATAGCACTTTTTGAATACACCTGCAACCTTCTTTTCTTGTATGTTTTTTTGTGGTTGTTTTTTGAATTGCTGCCACCAATATTTAGCGGTTAATGGTTTAGTGGTCTCCCCTTTTGCTTTTTTTATTTTCTGCTTATGAAGCACATTATGTTCACTGTGATGAACACATCTCATTATACCCATACATAACCATGTTCCACCAGCATTGAGGAACTAAGAGCTAAATTTACTAAGCTGCGAGAAAGGAAAAGTGGAGATGTTGCCCATAACAACCAATCTGATTCTAGTTCTCACCTTGCTATTACATACTAGAATATGTCAGCTAGAATCTGATTGATTGCTAAAGGCAACATCTCCACTTTTCCATTCCCGGAGCTTAGAATATCCGGCCCTAAGTGTGGCTGCATGTAAGTCTTTAGAAGAAGTAGTAGGTTATGAAAAGTAGGTAGGTTATGAAACACTGATCACTTGGTGCGAGCGCCTTACAATGTTTAGCAGCGGCATTCATTTAAGGGATTAGACTGGTACTGGGGAGAAAAAGGAGCAAGGTGATTGATGCAAGTCCAACCTGGCACCATCCTCAATCACATAGCGCTGGCCCTGTCCGAGACCCTATTTCCCTCAAATGAGTTTGAGATTTAGGATATCTTAATATTTATCCCAAGAATGTTTACACTGTTCTAATGTGTTAGCTTCAACCACTTCAGATGGGAGGTTATTCCACTGATCTATCACCCTTTCGGTGAAGTCATTTTTCCACACATTTCCTCTGAATCTACCACACTCCAGTTTATATTCATGCATTCAGGTTGTATTACACCTCTTCTTTTGAAAAATGCCACCCTTCTCTAGCTGGTTGCAAAAGCTGCTATTATATCCCCCCTCTCCCTTCTCTGCTCCAAGCTATACATGTTTAGTTCCTCTAACCTTTCTTTGTATGTTGTGTGACACAGGCCATGGACCATTTTAGTTGCTCTTCTTTGCAGTCTCTAATTTATTTATGTCTTTCTGGAGATATGGCCTCTAGACCTAAACATAGTATTCTAGGTGTGGTCGTACCAACGATCTATAAAGGGGCATCACTACTATTCTCTTTCTGCTATTAATTCTTCTCCCTATGCAACTAAGCATCTGACTTGCCTTTCTTATTGCTTTGTTACATTGCTTGGCTACCTTTAAGTCACAAGAAATAATGACTCCTAGATCCCTTTCCACCTCAGTAGTTTCTAATGGGGTGCCATTAATGATATATTGAGCTTTTGGGTTTTTGTGCCAAAAGTGCATGATTTTGCATTTTTTGCCACACTCTTGACAATTCCTCCAGTCTACCTAGATCATCCCTCATATTCTGTACCCCTGGCGGTGTCTACTGTTAAAGTTGTATTAAACTACAGTTAAAGTCCCATTGTTTCTTAAAAATATCTGAATAGTTAAAGATGTGCAGTCTTGTTCCCAAATTATATATTTGTTATTGGATGCAGGATGCACCCTTAACTGAGTGTGATGTGTTACAACTCAGAGTCGAATGCAGGACATTCATTTAACAGACTTTGACAAGATAAGTAAACATCTCTCCTCTCCCCTATTAATATACAACAAATAAGCAAACATTTCTTTTGGACTTTTACTCTTATTCTTCTCTCTTAATGTTATATATCTGACATTATTTTGTTTAATATGCTATAGATGTATGTGAAGTGACCTGATATTTGACATTTCATCTTGATCTTGTATTTAGACAGTGATTAATGATTATCAAAAAGCAAAGCTTGTGATAGAATTATATTTTTCTCTAAAATGTAGTATTCTGATTAACTCTTACTTTGACACTACCCTGTTACAGATCTTTGTGTCATCTGCAAAAAGGCATATTTTCCCCTTGATGCCACAGGCAATGTCATCTATAAAGATATTAAATAGCACTGGTCCAAGTACAGAACCCTGGGGTACTCCACTGGTTACCTTACCATCCCCAGAAGAGATTCAATTTGCTACAACCCTCTATTGTCTATCCTGTATCCATGCAACTATCTTTAAGTCCAATCCCAAAGTTTCCAGCTTATTTAATAGTCTGTGATGTGGCCCAGTGTCACTGGATTTAAGATACTGTACAATTTGTTCCTTTAACAGTGTTTCTATCAATTTCCCTACTAGTGATGTGAGACTCACTGGTCGGTAGTTGATGCTTCTTTCCAACTTCCATTTCTATGCAGAGGGATTTGATTTGTTCTTTTTCAGTCCTCTGGACTCACCCCAGTTATTAGTGACTGTTTGAGCAATTCAGTCAATGGTTTTGCCAGCACCTCTCTAAACTCTTTTGGTATCCTCGGATGTATCCCATCTGGCCCCATTGATTTGTCCACTTTCAGCTTTAAAAGTTCTTTTAATACCTGTTTCTTGATGACTGGTTATGATACCCCCATAGCCAGGTAATGAGTTTGGTTCCAGGCTTTCTTGGAGTCTAGAATGTTCTTGACTTCAAACTCCTCCTGGTTGTTAATAATAAATGAAATCCTCCTAGGTATTTTAGTTTGACTGAATCTTTTAGAAGTTTTGACAGGTTTAAGCAAGGATGCGTGAAAGGAAGAAGGAATTCTGAGGCTACGGGGTAAGGCAAATCTCAAAGGATTCACTTTTTAATGATGGAGAAAGGTCCGATAAAATGTGGTCCTGGTTTCCTAGAAGGTTGTTTCGGCTTTATATTTTTGTTGAGAGCCAAACTTTCTGTCCCACCTTAAAGTTGCATTTAGAATGATGGTGGTCCACCCTCTCTTTGGTTTTAAAGGCTGCCCAGCGAAGGCAGTGACTGACCCCCTTCCAGATAGCCTTCATTTTCTTGATGGTCTTTCTGGTAGTGGAACTGAGAGTAGTAGAGCAGGTCAGAAGAGTATTGGCCCTGGGGTGAAAACCATTGACACAGAAGAAAGGGGACACTGTGGTGGTGGAATGATATGAATTGTTGCATGCAAACTCTGCCCAAGTGATGTTTTCTGACCAGTTATTTTGGTATTTCGAGACATAGCAGCACAGGTATTGCTCGAACGACTGGTTTACCCTTCTGTCTGGATATTTGATTGGGGATGGTAGCCAGAAGAAAAATTAATTTGTATCCCCAAACTTTTGCAGAATGATTTCCCAAAAAATTACTACAAACTAGGAACCTCAGTCAAAGACTATTTCCATAGGAAGCCCATGGAGCCTAAAAATATGCTTCACAAAGAGACCAGACAGGGTTTGGGCATTCAGAAGATCATGAAGTGGAATGAAATGTGCCATTTTACTGAACCTGTCTACCACAACCCAGACCGGGATTCGGGGAGATCCTTAATAAAGTCCATGGATAAGTGTGTCCGTTGACGATTTGGCACTTGAAGGGGTAAGAGAGGGCCAATTGGTGGGGACCGTGGAGTCTTTTTCTGGCGCAGAGATCAAAAGAGTTCACAAAGTCTTTGGTATCCCAAACCATCGAGGGCCACAAGATGGACCAGAATAATAATTTTAGGGCTTTTGAACCCCCAGATGTCCAGCTGATCTGCAGGTATGATTTTCCTGAAGGACCTGTTTCCTGAGTTATTTTGGAATGAAAAGAAGATCCATCGGTTTCTGTTTAGGTGCTTATCCCTGGACCAAAAGTAACCAAGCATGAAGGTCCTGGGTCAGGCCGACTATGATAGATATTGGAGGAATAATGGTCAATGGTGGGGAGACCGGACAATGTTGGGTTAACACCGGACAAGCCGGGTTAACACCTGTCTGACATGGCACCAAGGTTCTTCGAGGGAGGCAGAAAATATCAAAATATCATCAAGATAGACCACTACGAACTCCCTCAGGAATTCACATAACACATTATTGATAAAGTCTTGGAAGACAGTAGGAGTGTTACACAGGTCAAATGGCACCACCAAATATTCGTAGTGTCCTGAATGGGTATTAAAAGCTGTTTTTCATTTGTATCCCTCCCTAATTTTGGTGTAAATAACCGCATCTTTGAGTTGATTGAATAAATCAACGATGAGAGGAAGCAGGTAGGTGTTTTTGATAGTAATACGATTCAAAGCACAGTAGTCTATGCAGGGCATCAGATACCCATATTTTAAGCCACGAAAAAAGACACAAAAAACAACCTGCACCCACAGAGGACATGGAAGGTCGGATGAATTCCTTCCCAAGGTTGTCTTGAATGTATACTTGTGGCTGCCGATTCAGACCTAGAGAGGGAGAGTGGCCTGCCTTTAGGTAATTTGGTGCCAGCGACCAGATCGATTGTGCAATTATAAGGTCTATGTGGTAGCAGAATCTCTGAGGCCTGTTTAGAAAAGACATCCACAAATTCTTCATATTGTGGGGGTAATTTCTCCAAGTATCTGTATTGGATACTTTTCTAAGAAAATACATTTTTATATACGTATATATATATATATATATATATATATATATATATATATA
>WWET01006083.1:57356-69451 GCA_011038615.1 Limnodynastes dumerilii
GGCTTAAGCTGTGGAGAAGGGAGGGTTAGGGTCAGGCTGCGGGGAAGGGAGGGTTAGGGTCAGGCTGCGGGGAAGGGAGGGATAGGGTTAGGGTAATAGAAGGGGATGATTAGGGTAAGGATTAGGGAAAGGGTTGGGGATACTTAGCATTTGGAGCACCGTGTTCAGTATCGAAATAGGACCATTTGCAACGGGGACCCACACCCCACTACAACATGGCTTTGCTGAGGTGTATACCTGCATGAGTTTTGCTTTTACTCTCTGGATCAGCTCCCTACTGTGACTGTCTGATGGGTTTTTGGGATACCTTGTGGCCTTTTCTTCAGCCCTGAGAAAGAACTCTTGAAACAGTTTCTCTTGAGAAACACAATTTAGGTTTGATATTCACACGGTTTACAAGACAAAAAACATTTTAAACAATAGATGTAACGTAGATCATTTGCTTCAAGGCAAAATTGTTGATACATTTTTATTATTGTTGTTTGTATATAACCTGATGTCAATAGTCATATGTCACACAACACAAAGGCTTTTATATTGTGCCGCCCTTTAAGAGACATGATCAAAGAAGCTCCACTATGAAGCACTGAGCCAGGGACTAATCAGGGAATATGGACTGTGGCCCCTTTTGCAAGTGAGCCTGGTCACACACTCCAGCAAGTGGTGTCCATGATAACTTTAGATATCCTGAAACATGCTAATGTTGAGTCAGTCGGCTTAGCTTTTAATTAACCCTTAAAGTACCTTCCCCCATGAAACAATGAAGAAACACTGGGGTAGATCCAGAACTCCGCTTGCAATCCGTTTCCTAGCGTAGCGTATTTATGCGAGCGTACCTTCTTTACACACCCCTAGACACTCCCCCTGCATGTACGTACTTTGGCCACTTTATGCTTTCTAAACCCTACCTTTTGGCAGCGTAACAACACTCGTCTGCTCACGAACGTATCGTCTGCTAAGCACACCCATACTGTACTATTTAAATGCAAAAACCCGTCTTTCAAAGCGTAATTTCGGTTGTTGTTCATCACACAAATGCCAAATATGGTAAGAGAGCAGGCAGAAATCCACCCAGTCATGACTGGTTACAGTGTGATTCAAGATCTCAGGGTGATAAATAACCAGAAATATAGCAGTCTCTATTAGTGCTAATTCTCTTCTGCATCACAATCACCAACATGTGGGGTGAACTATTTGCAAATGTATAGTAAAAGGTCTGTAGCTGTGGAATTTCATAATCCACCACAACACCCAACCCAACTGACATTCCATCCCTGTAGACCACAATGTTCTCTGGGAGCATGTGATTCACATCGTTAATTTTTTTGCAGGACAGGCACTTGACACTAAGCAATCCATGATCTCCTGATGAGGAAGTTGAATAAATATAGAAGGGTACCAGGATTGGGATTTCCAGGATTATTATTAACTCCTGTAATACAATAGAAAATATCAATTATTTTTCACACCCGTCAAATTTTCTATTATTTATACAGAGGTTCAGTTTCCTATTTACTGGCTTGGTCTTTTCCATACTTTCACTAACTTCATTCACTTACTTCGTTTTTTTACTAGTCTTTTTTTTTTTTAATCAATCAAAACATTCTAAAGGGTCATATAGTTTATTACACTTTACCCCTGCCTACAACTGCTTTGTCACTATGTTTTATAGATGTGTTAGTCTTGTCAAATGTTGTCTGTTTGTGCTGCTGTTCTGTTTCTTAGTTTAGTCATTGCAGCTTTAAACTGTTTAAATCATGAAAAAAAAAATAGAGACAGCCGACAATAAGGATTTTTTTTCTGTATTTTTTTTCATGATTTAAACAGTTTAAATCGTATTTTGTATGGTTTTTTTGCTACATTATTAACACAAATAATGTTAATTTTAAGTAAATTTTTAATCAAATTTGACAAAATCACAGCTCAGAATGTTGTTTTCACCAGTATTGGTGTATTTTAAAAATGTGTTACTTTAGAAATATTTAATAATGAACTTTTAAGTATGCCGAAAGATCTATTTTTCAGCAACTTACACATTCATTATGACAACAGCTTTGCAACACTTTCTGACCAGTTCTCTGCTCCCCTTAAACTCCCAGACCCAACGCAAGACTGGGAGCAGCTCCCGATGCAAGACCCAAACAGACAGGTTAGTAAAGTGTGCAGGAAGCCTAGATGGGACTGTTAGGGTTAGGCTATAGTGCGTAGAAGGGGAGGTAGGGTAACACTGCGAAGAAGGTTATGGTTATGGTTAGGCTGCGGGAAGGGAGGGTTAGGGTAATGGAAAAGGAGTGTTCGGGTAATGTTAGAGAGATGATTAGGGTAATAGAAGGGGAGAATTAGTGTGAGGATAAGGATAAGAGTTGGGGTTGTGCAAATATTCACCCATCAGCATTGGGGAATCATTCTGGGTTATTTCTCCAACTTATCTCCGTCAGGGTATAGAAAGTTGCTTTCGGGCCCTCGTTGCAGAATCCTTTTAGGAAATGGTCCTGTCATATTAGGGCCTTCCAAAGTAGTGAACCAAATACAAATAACCCCTTTGTTAACACTAAGTAAACCCCTTGTCCTCACATTAATGTAGTTGATGTTAATTCAACACCTCTCAAATAACCCCCCATCAACCATTCACACTAAACAAACTGTGTGTTCTGTTTGCTTATCCTCTCCACTTCCCTTCAGCAGCTCACTCTGTAGTCACAAGTGTATACATTAAGTGAGTGAGTCAAAGACAGAAACTGCATGCTAAACATTTTTCAGCACTGGCATGAATGTATATGAATGAAATCCCAGCATTACAGTCACATAGACTTATCAGTAATCTGCTGGCCAGCCATCCTTACAGGGTGGCCTGTTCACATTTAGAGGGTAATCACCCCCAGTTCTGACACCTTTCCTCTGCACCTACACACCGACATACTTTACTAATGGCTTAACTTACACACCCCACACCCTAACCTCTGCAACTACACACCAGAACTCATCCAGGATGCCTTTGCCTACACACTAGCGCCTATCCCTGTCCTCTGCAACATCAACCCATGACAGGATATTTTTTTAAACAATTTTTATTGTTGTTCAAGTTCAGCATTACAACAAATGACACATGTTCGATGTACATGGTGATATATATAATAGATTCCATACATTGTACAACAGCTTATAATAAACATTTTAACACATATCAATTCTTAGCATTCCAGTGTATCTGTCAAGCCACGTCTGTCCCTCCCGCCCTGGCACTCCACAGTTTCACCATGTTCCCCTCCCGTAAAGCCGTAGAAAAACTACTACACATCTATCAACCATATAGGCGGGTCTGATTGCTAAACCCTCGTCTCATGCCATCTCACCTTATGGAAACATTTATGAATATTACGTCTTATAAAAGTGGGCAAGGTGTCAATATATTGAACAAGAAATATAAGGGAATTCAGAGACAATTACCCTAGTACCACCTTGTGTGCACACACCTACGTTCTAATGACAAAATATAAACACTGTAGTCAAAAAAATAAGCATGACATGAACTATTAAGCTGTGCAAATGTCTTCTTCCTCCTATATTTTCTCAGTTGACCTTATATTTGTTGTACACCGTGGTATATTTTCGCAAAATTCTATCTTCCTATTTTAAAAGGTTACTAATAAATAGTGTTTTTATATGGTTAACAAAGTATCAGAGTTATTTTGACTACAGTGTTTATATTTTGTCATTAGAACGTAGGTGTGTGCACACAAGGTGGTACTAGGGTAATTCTCTCTGAATTCCCTTATATTTCTTGTTCAATATTTAAATTTTTACCACCAGTAGCACCTCTCAATTTAGAGAGATACCACATAGCAATTCAGAACTTGTGCGTCTGTCTTATCTCTTTTTTAAGGTGTCAATATAGGCTTGCCATAACAAGAAAAATTTATCTATATGCTGTTCCTTATCCAGGGATGCCTCAAGCCATTCCATACGGAACACGAAATACAGTTTATTACAGAACAATTTCATACTAGGAGTATAGACTTCCGCGCTACTGCCGATATTATCAAGGCCAACTGCTTGCTCTCTTTAGTATATTTAATATTAGAAGGCAACATACCCAGAACAGCCCATTCCGTGGTTAACGATACATAACTGAGTAAATGACTTGTGGCATACATCTGCACCTGTCGCCAAAAGACTGTGACTCTAGGACATTCCCACATTCAATGCATAAGTGTGGCATTTGGGTAACTGCATTTTTGGCAGGCTCCCGTGCTAGACATACCTGCAATACGGCATCTATTGGGAGAATAATAACCTTTATAGAAAATATTAAAAAACATTTCTCTGCACGTATTTGCTCGTAGTACCGAGCAAGAATAAGTAAATGTCTGGAGCTGTTTTTCTAAGTCAATAGCAGGAAACACATTTAGCAATTTTACAAATATGGTTTGGGTTTGCTGTGAAGTCAGTACCGCTCTGAACATGTTATAATGGGCAGAGATAAGGTTTCTAGGGCTAGGTGGATTACTCAGTGTCCTATCTAAGTCATTCACCCAGTCCTTAGGGAACAAGTCACTAACAACATGCTTCACATAGTGAGTAGCCTGGCATAGCGCAAAATCGTGTGTGTTAGGTATATTATAGTTTTCCCGTATAGTTGGCCAAGATAGGGTCTGCTGCCTGCAGGGATACACCAAAAATGTTATATTTTTAAGCCCCCTATCCCTCCATGTAGTGAAGGGGTACAATGCTCCACCGTGTTGAAATGTTGGGTTACCTACAAAGGGTAGGAAGAGTGTCTTATGACTATTTAGTCCCATTTTAGAGTGTATCCCGTGCCACATTCTAGACCCATGCCACATTCTCCCCGCTGACATTAAAAGTGGTTTGTCCTCCACTTCACTCGGGATATCTACCCTCCGCAGATGCAGAAAATTTTGTAACGTCATAGGGGTCAAAAAGGATTGTTTAATTGGCGTGTTCGTATAAATAGCAGTATCATGTAGCCAGTCTCTAATAAATTGCAATTGGCTAGCTTGGTTGTACAGTCTTAAATTAGGGAAATTTATCCCCCCATTTGTCTTACTCAGTTGCAATTTGGCTAGGCTAATTCTAGGACACTTACCCTTCCATATAAATTTACGGAAATAAGTTATTCGTACGCAGGTAACAGCACAATCGGGAGCATCTGCAGGGGACAGAGTAATTTCGGGAACAAGACCATTTTGAGTAAATTAGCTCTTCCTAAAAAGGAGAGGGGAAGTTTGTGCCAGCTATTAATTTCTAAAAGTATTTCCTTAATTCATTTTCTCATATTCATAGAGTAGAGCATGTGGATATTTTTAGGGATGTGTAATCCTAGGTACGTAAAAGCAGTTTTGGCCCATGTTATATTTAAACCCCCTGCCCATCTGGGCTTCCCCCTCGCATTTAAGGACATAGCAACCAATTTTTACTGATTTATACTAAATCCAGAAATCTCCCAAAATTTAGCAATAAGATCTAAAATGAGATTCAAGGATTTGGCCGCGTTACCAATATACAATAATAGGTAATCGGCAAAGCCGTAATTTTTGTTTGTACCTGTCCCATCCCAATACCCTCAAATTCTGCACAAGATTGTAAAAGATGTAAGAGAGGGTATAAGGCTAAATTAAATAATAACGGGGATAAGGGGCATCCTTGCCGGTAACCGCGAAACATAGTAATCGATTCTGAGTTAATGCCATTTATCATAAGAGCAGTTTTAGGGTTGGTATATAAACATTTGATAAAGTTTGCAAATGTATGCCCAAAGCGACGATATTCCAAAAAATTTTGGAGATGTATCCAAGATACCTTGTCGAAGGCCTTCTCTGCCTCAAGGCTCAATAAGAATCCATCTTCTGTGGAAGAAGAAGGGTGAAAGGACGTCACTACTGCTGCAATAGCAGATCTCACTCCCTTTACTGAGTGTCGATGGTGGGTAAATCCCAATTGGTGTTGTGTTAATAAGCTAGGCAGTATAGATTTGAGGCGATTGGCTATAATTTTGGTCAACAATTTACAGTCCTGGATTAGTAGAATGATGGGGCGATATGAAGTAATAAGTTCCGGGTCTTTTCCCGGCTTTGGGATAAAGATTGTTTTTAGCTTCATTAAAGGACGGGTAAGAGGGTTGTTCCATATAGAGTGTCTGAAATAGCTCTGTAAGGAATGGTGAAATATCGTGCTTGAGTAACTTATAGAATTCGGCTGGATAGCCATCAGGGCCAGGGGTCTTAGAGTTATGCAGGGAAGTAATCGCGAGCTTGACCTCCTCCTCCAAAATATCCTTACCCAAGATTTCCTTTTGCAATTCAGATAGTCTGGGCAATTTAGCCTTGTCCAGCAGATGGTTATGTAAGGGCTGATTACCTGGTGCCGCTGAGTACAGCACCTCATAATAGGTTTTAAAAGCTTTTGCTTTTAAAAATAATAGTATTATTATTAGTATTAGTATTAATTATTAGTATTAGTATTAAGGTGTCTATCCTGAATCACCAGAATGGGGGCTCTCTTTTTACTAGCTTTGGACATTTTTGATAACAGCTTACCCGATTTGCTGCCCCAACGATAAAATGTATTTTTAGTATAATCACAATAGATCCGGGCTTGGGATGTTAAAAACGTTTCTAATAACTGTCTCTCGGTTATGTATTATTGCAGCAACTCTTCAGTTGGATTATTAGTATAATTAGAAAAGGCTGTTTGCATCGCCCTCAAAAGGATATTACACCTATCCCGGAATATTTTCTTTTGTTTAGCCTGATAGGAAATTATATGTCCTCGCATAACTACTTTGGCAGTGTTCCAAAATAAAAGGTGATTTCCCCAATGTTCTACATTATCATCTAATGATACATACCCCAATCAAGGGGCTTTTTAAGATAGCATTCTGCGGGTCATTCCAGTGTGTCTCCTGAAGCATGGCAACATCTGGATTCAGAGATTTTAAGTGAGTGATCACTTTTCTACGTTTTACTGGTGAGTTTAACCCACCCACGTTCCAAGAGACCACATGGAGACCCGAAGAAGGCCGTCCTTGATTTAAAACATCAGGAGTTGGGACAGCCATCTGAAGTATTCTAGAAAGATATACAAGACAAATAGAGGGGGATGACCACATATGACATTATCCAAGGGTATTGTACAGTGTCCAGGGCAGGACAGAACAGACATAGCGAAGGTTATTGAGTAATCATGACCTGTTGCTCTTATTGACAGAACACAATTAAGATGTCTATCCTGAATCACCAGAATGGGGGCCCTCTTTTTACTAGCTTTGGACATTTTAGATAACAGCTCACCCGATTTGTTGCCCCAAAGATAAAATTTATTTTTAGTATAGTCACAATGGATCCGGGCTTGGGATGTTAAAAACGTTTCTAATAACTGTCTCTCGGTTATGTATTATTGCAGCAACTCTTCAGTTGGATTATTAGTATAATTAGAAAAGGCTGTTTGCATCGCCCTCAAAAGGATATTACACCTATCCCGGAATATTTTCTTTTGTTTAGCCTGATAGGAAATTATATGTCCTCGCATAACTACTTTGGCAGTGTTCCAAAATAAAAGGTGATTTCCCCAATGTTCTACATTATCATCTAATGATACATACCCCAATCAAGGGGCTTTTTAAGATAGCATTCTGCGGGTCATTCCAGTGTGTCTCCTGAAGCATGGCAACATCTGGATTCAGAGATTTTAAGTGAGTGATCACTTTTCTACGTTTTACTGGTGAGTTTAACCCACCCACGTTCCAAGAGACCACATGGAGACCCGAAGAAGGCCGTCCTTGATTTAAAACATCAGGAGTTGGGACAGCCATCTGAAGTATTCTAGAAAGATATACAAGACAAATAGAGGGGGATGACCACATATGATATTATCCAAGAGTATTATACAGTGTCCAGGGCAGGACAGAACAGACGTAGCGAAGGTTATTGAGTAATCATGACATGTTGCTCTTATTGACAGAACACAATGTCGTACAGTAGGAATGCATATAAACTTAACAAATACAATGCAAACTTGAAAAGACATAATTTTCCCCTTTTCCACCCGAAATTTTGGTTCCCAATCCAAGTCCAGTTGGATAGGGCAACGGATAAACAAATAATCAAATGTAAACAGAAACTAAAACAGAAGTGAGTACAGTTTTTTCATTTTAAAGAATTGAAAACTGTGTTTAACCTTAACAACTAACTTAAGTAGCAGCAGGAGTGGGTGACCTAAGAGGGAAAGAATCAGGCAAATCCATATGTTCCATATAATGTCTGGCTTTGGAAACATCTTCAAAGAAGTGATCTCTACCACCACTAGTGATTTGCAATTTAGCGGGGTAGAGCAGGGCAAAACAAACGTCATGCTCGTGAAGGAACTTACACAACGGGGTAAACTCCCACCGTCTTTGTGCCACCTGCGTGGAGAAGTCCTGAAAAATCAGGATTCTGTGGTCCCTCACTAGTAAAGGGTTATGGCTTCTATTACTACGAAGTACTGCCTCCTTGTCACGAAAATAAAAAAATGTAGCAATCACCGCCCTTGGCCTATTACCCCCCCTCTGGCGATCCGGGCCCAGACGATGCACTCTTTTAATCATCATTTCGCCATGACCAAAATGTAAATTAAGGGCAGTAAACAGATCTTTTTGAAGGTAAGTGAGTAAATCTTTGTCCCTGACATCTTCCGGGATACCCACGAAATGTAGATTACTGCACCTGGCCCGGTTCTCTATATCATCTATTTTATTGGTAATAGCAGTAATAGTTTGGGATGGGGCCAGTACTGTATTTTGTAAAGACGTAAGAGCATCATCTGAGTCGCTAACCCATTGCTCCACCTCCGTTATTTTTTGGGTGTTAGACTAAACTTGAGCTATAGTAGTGGTCAACGTGCTCTGCAACTTCTGAAATTTTTGGGAAAATTTTTGCTCCAGTTTAGTATCTAACATATTATCAATCTGAGGGAGAAGAATCATAGAGATTTCTTTGGCCATCTCAGCTGTTTGGGATAAGGAGGTCGCTTGGGTAGCAAAAATAGCGGGCGCTTCTGGGTCTCCCGCAAGTTGGGACGGTGACTGTGGGGACGGAGGATGACTTTTAGAGGAGGTAGTCTTAGTAGCCACTGCTTTGTTAGGTTTACCCATTTCAAAAGCCAGACAAATCTATATATCTCTTCATACCATATGAGTTAAACTTGTCAGATTATTGAGGTCACCCACCAGTACATGCAAGGTAAATTACTTTTGGTTTAGGTTCAACACTGTATCCCAAACTGATTTAATATACTGCAAAAGGCTTTACCAGGCTAAATGGCAGATCAACCCCACTTATTCCTAATCCCCGCTAGCAAACCTATAATCAGTTTACCATCGAACAAATGCCCAGGCAAGGGCATGTCTAAATGACCATCCAAGACTTCCACCTACACTGCAAAGTAAGGTTAAGAGCAACAAATTACCCCATAAGTCCCAAAACGTCCATGCAGGATAAAAGGATATCAATTTAGGTCACTTGTTTATCACTGATATTGGAGAAATCTGTGAAGAAAAATGCAGGGTAATCAGTCAATTTTATCTTGAGCAAATAAAGAAGGCTATAAGGCGTAACAGTGCCACCCACTGGTGGTTGTGGTGTCAGCAGGTCTGGTGCTTAAATAGTCTGAAAATGTAAGGTGTTGCCAAAAATCTGTTGTATTTTCTGCTTGTGTTTGTCCTGTGGAGAAATGTCACAATGGAAAATCCAACATGACAAGCCTTGTCAAAGGGGATAATCCTCAACACTAGCAGAGGGCTTCACACAAATAACTGCCAATGTTCCCAGTAAAGTCCCCTTATAGCAGCTAGGTTCAGTATGACCACTAGTTCCTATAGGTGAAAGTGTCTGGTATGCAATGCCGTTAGTCAGGATCGTCAGGGCCCCTTAGGTGCAATTCTGGGGATAGGGTATACCGAGGCTGTTCCCTCCACAGTCACCTCTATAACACTCATGGGTACCAATGATGTCCATCCACACTACTAGCCGTCGCTCAGCCATCCAGTAATATGACATCCAGGTGTCCCGGCACTACCAGGAAGACTGGAGGAAGCAGGAGATAATCCACACCACGCAGGGTTGTGGGCCGTGTCCCCACCGAGCAAAGCCCTCCACCGACAAGCGCCACACAGGGGACGGAGCCACGTGGTGTCCGCCAGGGATTCCTCCACTTGCACCACTTAGGTCCATCCAGGATCACAGCATAGCCACACTGAAGCAGAACGGAGGTAGCAGGAGATGGCCCGCACCACGCGGGATCGTGGTCCGCGTCCCCGCCGAGCTAAGTACTCCACCGACAGGCGTCACACAAAGGACGGAGCCACGCAGTGTCCACCGGGTATTCCTCCACTTGCATCAATCAGGTCCACCCATGATCACAGCACAGCAACAATGGGTCCCCTGGTCATGCAGCGATGTCCCGGGAGTTCACAGCGGTTCCCTCCACCCGGCAGCCGTTAAGGTAAGGATGGTGGCTCACACCACGCGAACGCGGCAGAGGCCTCAGCACCCGCAATGGACGGGCTGTTCTTCCGGGGGAAATCAATGCAGGGAGCCAGGGAAAAAAAAAATATTCCTCTTGCCTGCCCTTATCCTCGAGTTATCACGGGGGAGCCAAGATGTTCAGTGCTCAAAATAACCCCAGATGGCTTCAGATGAGAGATAGCATTGTAGGAGTTCAATAAAAAGCAGCCATTTTAGCTGGTGCGCCAACTGGAAGTCCATGACATGATTTTTAATGTTAATTCCAGATCAGTTATGGAGCAAGAGACCCCGTACTTAGCAACCAATTTATTTACCCACATTTTTTCCGTACGATTTACAATGACCAGATACAATATTTGGCAACTATAAAGTTATTGAAGCAGTTTGGGTGGAACTGGGTTGGAATTATTACATCAGGTGATGAGAGTGGAGAGCGTGAGCTCCAACAACTGAGAAGACAATTAACTGATTATGGAATTTGTACTGAATTCAGTGTTCAATTACCTGGTTATATTCCTAAAGATTACTACAATAATAAATGTTTGAATATTATTAAAAGCTCTACTGCTGAGATTATTATATTATGCGGCACAAATAATATAGATTTTATGAATTATATCCATAAAATAACCCAATTTATTTGTAATAAAACGTTTATCGTCCCGGCTTCATGGTCAAATAAACCAGAGATTTCACTACCTAACAAGTGGGGGCCACCAATTAACTGCAGTCTTGTGTTTTCCCTACCCCAATGGGATGTTCCTGGAATGCAAGACTTTCTAGATAATGTTAAGTCTCCAAATCTTGTCTATGACCCTATATTAGAGGATATCTGGATAAGACAATATCGTTGCAGAACTACAAGTGATTTAAAAAATTACCTCTTTTCAATACTGAGTAAATCACCCCTTCAAAACTGCACTTCAGAGAAGAATGTTCTAAGTTATCTGAATTTTACTAGAGATGTACTGCCTTATCGAGTGTATATTGCAGTCTACACTATGGCTAAGGCGCTGCACGAAATGTATTTATTTTTAAACAATAATGGAATGAGAAACTACATTAAAAGAAAAGAATTCCATGTAAGTATACAAAATAAATGTGTATTATTCATGGATGGATGGGAACACTCTGGAACTATGGACCTGATTCACACTTAAGAATCTTCTTAAAATAAGAACTTAAAGTCACCCCTGGGCTAAACCATGTTGATTGCAGGGGAGTCATATTTCATCTGTTGCAAACAGTACTTGTGTTGAGAGGTGATATTTCCTATCCCAAGTCTAAATAACAGTGTGACAGTAAAGCTGGTCAGTATCTGTGTGCAGTAAGCAATTCAAAGATATATCCTGCATTCAAAGAATACAATTAAATAAATTCCCCCTGCAATCAACATGGTTTTGCCCAGGAGTGACTTTAAGTTCTTATTTTAAGAAGATTCTTAAGTGTGAATCAGGTCCTTTGTTATTATTATTACTAGTAGTAGTAATAGTATTATTGTTATTATTATTATTATTATTATTATTAGTAGTAGTAGTAGTAGTAGTAGTAGTATTTTTATTATTATTATTATAA
>WWET01006084.1:9049-32322 GCA_011038615.1 Limnodynastes dumerilii
AGAGTGTAGCGACTGCCACTTGGAGAAAGAAAAATAAGCGGCGTTGTAAGAGGCCGGCCACACCACCTCATCCCGTCATCCCTGGAAAATGGACCAGGGAGCTTCAGGCTTGCCAGACCTCGGATAGCAGTAACCTGCACAGGTAAGCCCTAAAACCAAAGAGAATAAACATAACACTACTCCTCCCTGGCTTTAAGCTAGCAACAAATAAAGAGACACTAGTGGGAATATATCCAAGCAGTTAACCCAATTTTTTTTGCAAATGTGTGCAGGGATGACCACCCTGCCGCCATACATAATTCTTCTATAGATGCTGACTCCCGTTCTGCCCAAGAAGTGGCTATCTACCTGTTCGAATGAGCCTTCAATCTAGGAGCTTCAACCCCCTTAACTTCATATGCTCTTAAAACGCAGGTCCTAATCCATCTGACTATTGGGATTTGGAGGCTGAAAACCCTTCTTCCCTTGAAACAGAACAAACAATTGTTTAGACTTCCTAAACATAGCTGTACTAATTAAATCCTAAGAGCTCTCACCAAGTCTAGAGAGTGAAATTTATGTTCTAAGTCTTTCTGAGGCTGTGGACATAAAGGAGGAAGTACTATCTCCTGGTTCATATGAAACTTGCCAACCACCTTAGGTAAGAAATGAGGATTCGTCCTAAGAACTACCTTATCCTGAAAAAAAGAAAAAGGGTTCTTCTGACCAAAGAGCTTGAAGCTCCGAAACACTCCTAGCGAATGTAATTGCTACTAAGAAAACCACCTTAAGAGTCCAATCTAACAATACAGCTTGATCTAAAGGTTCAAACAGAGGCAACGTAAATACATCTAAAACCAAGCTTAAATCCCATGGAGCTACGGGTGACCTAACATCTGGTTTAATTTTGGCAACTGCTTGAACGAACCTCCTGACATACTTATTTGAAGCTATATCAAAATCTAATAATGCGATAAGCGCATATATTTGTACCTTTATAGAGCTTAAAGCCAGCCCCTTGTCGACTCCCTCCTGTAAAAATTCTAAGATATCGGATACAGATTTGTCGTCAGGAATTCGGTCGTGATCTTTACACCAATAAGAAAACACTTTCCAGATTCTGTAATAAGTTTTAGATGTCAGACTTCCTGGCTTTCAGCAAAGTCTCTATGAGTCTCTTAGAAAAACCCCTATTTTTTAGCGTTCTGATCTCAACAACCAAGCCGTCATGCATAATCTTTGTGGGTGCGGGTGAAAGCACTTTCCTTGATTGAGCAGATCTGCTCTGTTTGGGAGGAACCATGGCCCTTTTATGGCTAGTGGTAGTACTAGCGGAAACCAGGCCCTGCGAGGCCAATAAGGTAGAATCACAATAATGGTCGCAGTACTTGTTGTTCAGTTATTCAGAAAATTCACTTGCGGTTGAATTTTTGTGTGACGCGTCTCTTGATTCCATTAAATTGGCAGCTAGAGCTAGTGCTAATGTAGTGGTAACCAGACCATCCTTATGGCTCAAGCCATGGCTGGCTGATTCACAATCTAAAAATAGATTACTCTACTCCTCATTTGGGTGATTTTCTCTTTAGTTCTAGGTTAGACGACATTATTACTAAATCTTGGGGAGGAGGGGGGGGTCTAAATTTCTTCCTCAAGAGATTTGTTAAAAGGCATTATGGAGGTAGGATGTCTAGAACCTTTTCTTCTGACTATAGGCAGGCTAAGTCTTATCGGCCTGGTAGAAGTTACCCGAGAGGCAGTCAAGTTACCTCCAGGCAATTTTTTCGTGGCCAAAGAGGAAAGGAGGCCAGGGAGAACTTTAGAAAATTTGCTCAATGACGCCATAACTGGGGATCCATCTTTGGAGATCCCTGTAAGAGGGAGACTAAGAAACTTTCTAGAAGTCTGAGAGACATCTACAGCAGATCAGTGGGTGTTAGATATTATTCGACAATGTTACAGTTCGACCCTAGAATTTTTTTTATCAGGCCCCAAGAGATTTCTTCAAAGTTTCTCCAGTTCCTACATTAAGCGAAAACAGGTCAGCTCTAGCAGTAAGTCTAGATATTTTACTTCAAGAAAAGGTTATAGTGAGAGTACGGAGGGGAGAGCAAGGTTTAAGTTTTTACTCGAGAATATTCATAGTAAAAAAAGCGTCAGGGGGCTTCAGGACAATCCTAAATTTAAGATTGCTGAACAAGCATATAAAGGTCAGGAATTTCAAAATGGAAACCCCCAAATCAATTCTGTCAGTTCTACAAAAAAGAATGTTTCTCGCATCAATAGACCTGAGAGATTCATATCACCATATATCTATTCTCAAAGAGCATCAAAAATGTTTACAGATGAATGACTCCCCTGAAATCAACATGGTTATGCCCAAGTGTAACTTTCCTTTCATTTTTCAACTCTGAAAGAAGAACAGCAGCAAAAGATATGGCACAAGTATGCAACATCTCACACCTATTTCACTAGAAGCACATAGGACAGCCAGGTATTGCTGATCACTGGACAATCTGGTCTGGCATTAGGGGCAAGCAAAAAACAAATTTGCTGCTAGTCTTAGGTTTGGTCCTAATGATTAAAAGTTAAAAATCTAGCTAAGGAAAGAGTTAAATTGGTAATTCATCACTAATAAGAAAAAAAATTCCAATAATAAAAAAAAAAAATAAAAAAAATTTCCCTTAACAAAAGGGATTTCAGAACAAAGAACCATAGAAAGCAAATGGCTTACAACGTTACAGATTACAAAAGTTATAAGAGCCTTTAAGAAAACCCAAGAGTGAAGCTTCACACCTTGCACATGTTCAAGATTTATTGGTAAAATAATGTCTGGCAGGGTTTGCGAGAAAAAACAAGCTGTGAATCTACTAGGGATAAAACCTTATAAGGCTTGTTGTTGATCCTATGCTGTTGGCTAGTGCACCCACAAACAAGTAATGTTCTCTGTGAGGTACAACATACATCCTCTATGGGCCTGATCCAGAGCTACGATGGTGCACTGAGCGGGCGGTCTAACGCTCAGTGTACCATCACTTCACTCCCCCTTGCCCCAGTGTATTAACAATCGCTTATGCCGGCTGACGATTACCCTAAGTTCAGCTGGGGTAAGCGACTGTTAATACTGTTAAGACTGCTGCTACGCTATCGCCGCCCTGCCAGCCTCAATACCCTCCATCCCCATGCCTACTTGCACTATATGCAGCATAGTAACAGAGGGGAAAGCCCCCTCCAGCGTTGCTACGCTGCTGCTACATTTACGCAGGTACGTCGGGCAACATCTGCCTTGCAAATGCGCAGCTCGGCTTTTAAGCCGATCTTACGCTTACGCCCGGTGTTTTACCGCCGGGTAGCATAGGGCTGGATCAGCCCCTATATGCCAATGTGTTTTGACAACCAAATGTCAGCATCTCTCTACCTACACCCCCAAAATGGCTTGACTTCAATAGCAAAGAAAGGTTGGAAAACAAAATGATCTGTTAAAAAAAAAACACCTTAATTTTCATATAAAAATAGCTAACTGTAATAACCACAATTTTACAAACCTTCCGTGTGGGGGGATACCTCGCCCTTCTCCAACACGCCTATTATAATCTCCCCATCCATCACGAGGTTCTCTTCCATGACGATCAGGATAATTCTATTACAAAACAGAGCATACCACATCTTATTGTCTGGGTAAATGGTAAATATAAAATCCTTAAGTGGTTTATTCTTGACGTTTAAAAAAAAACAAAAAAAAAAACCACACGTGTGTTTTTCTTTACTTACCACATCTCTACCTCCCAAACCAGCCCTTGTTTCATCCCTCCTAAAATAAATAATAAAAATTTTTAGTTTGGAAGACTAAAATGCACCAGAAAATAAATATTAACATTAAACAAATTAACGTTTTATGGATGCAAGATTTTTGGAAGGGGATTGATTTACCTATCCATACGAAAATTATCCATGTATCGACCATGATCCCTGTTCTCAAAATCATGAAACCGGTCTGGTCTTCCAAAATCACGATATCTATCATCCAAAGCTATTCGCTTTGACTCAGACCAGTAAGGATCATCTCTTCTAAAGAGCAAAAACAGAAGAGGTTTTAACATTTTAAAGAGAGAAAACTGGTGAAATAATTACATACTTCTGTCCATAAATTCAAACATACCCAAAGGTTTCAATATAGTTAACAAAATCTAGTGAATGAAATTCAGATATTACACAACCATCTTTGTACTGTGCAACTGACACCCAATAAAAAAAAAAAATCTATACATTTAATATACTGGATTCCATTAAGTTACACCTAAATCTAATGTATTAATCCAAGTTCCCAAATATCAAGTAAAAACAATACCTTCCATCCATATCATACGGCCTTCGGATTCCCTGCCTGCGATCCTGCTCATATCGCAAGCGTTCTTGTTGTCGACGCAACTCATCTCGTTCTCTTTGGATACGCTCTTGCTCTATTCGTCTTTCTTCCTCTATACGCATTCTCTCTCTTTCAAGTCTCTCACGCTCCATCCGCTCCCTGTCAAGTCGCTCTCTTTCAAACTCAAGCCTGACACGTTCTCTTCGAAGTCTCTCTCTCTCTTCTTTTTCACGGACCATCAGTACCCTCTCCCGCACTCTTCTATCTCGCTCTCTGTTGAATATGAAAATACTTACTTAAAATTACAAATTTAAGGCCCATAACGTGTCAAACTAATAAAAATTAAATTTAATAAAATTAAGTCTCAAAATTCTATTTATATCCCCACACACAAAATAAAAGTCAAATTAAGCTCAAATTTATACTTTAGAAAATATAGAGCCAGATCTCTAAGTTACTGAACGGGAGAGAGGGAGCAGTGTCCCCCAGATGTCTTCAGAGAAAAGAAATAACAGTGAGCAACAATAAGTGCAATTTTCTTTTACAACCATCTGGGGGGAACACAGTGATATACCAGAGAGGCCTTACAGATGGGCCAGAGCTCAAAACTTTACTGCCAAGGGACTAACAGAGAAATTGATTTATGAAATTGAGCCTTTGCATTCAAGCAATCTCTCAAGGTACAAACCACATCCAAGGTGAGTAAGCTATTAAGGTCTCAAATTCGATAAGGTTGGAACCTGAAAGGCTGAGGGGACAATTTGTTGGTCAACAGAGACCACATAGAGTACACTTGGGTTGGTTAAATTTTTCAATATAATAAATATTAAAATCTATTTACAGACAACACATCATTTCTGTGTATTCAAATGCCTAGCTGAAGCAAATGCTGCTAGTCAGTCTCCGTTGGTTTGAAAGGAGGGGGACTAGAGCGCAGATAACACTAAATTAAGGTACCAAGGTAGAACATACCTAGGGCCAAAGTTACTAAGCTGCGGGTTTGGAAACCAATCAGATTCTAGCTCTCACTTTCCTATTACATACTAGAGAATGTTAGCTAGAATCTGATTGGTTGCTATGGGCAACATCTCCACTTTTCCAAACCCGCAGATTAGTAAATCTGGCTCCAGGTCTGGATATGGAGCACAAAGTGCAAATAGGTATACCTCCGGAAGGGCCAATATGTGCTGGCAAATTTAAAAAGTCAGAAACCTGGAGTTTAAGGGCCTGTCTTGAGATCTTATTTTGCTGGGCTGCACCCACTCTTTGGAATATACTTCCTAGCCCATCAAGACTATCCTCTACTCTGCAAACTTTCAAGTGCTTTCTTAAAATTCAACTCTTCAGACAAGCATTAAATTCTTGTTAAGCTTTATTTACGATAACCAAAACCACTTTGCATGTTACATGATTGACAAACCCACACACACCATCTTTCTATTCTAAAATTCCCCCCAGCACTGCTACTAAAACTGCTGTATGACCAGATCATACAGAACAATGACCACTTAAAATAAAGCATGGCTGGCCCATTGTACCATATATATAGCAATTAGTCCATTTATAGTCCTTATGCATTAAGCCTAATGTCCTATAGAATAAAAGCTTGTGAGCAGAACTCTTTCCATAAAAGCTTGTGATCAGATCTCTTTCCCACCTAGTCTGTTTCTGCTGGCGCCATATTAAAAACCTGTAAAATAAAAATAAACATTGAAGGAACAATAAAAATTTGGAAAGCCAAAACAGTAATGAAAACCCCTGTTCCTAGCTCACAAAAGTCCAACAGACCCCAGGGTTAATCTGAGCAGACCCTGGCTAACTGGTCAGCCATCTCAGATGAACTTCATGCTCTTAGAATCTTGGCCAAGCTGTTAAGCTTAAGTGATACAGGTCTAATTGTAGAAACAGGCCCTGGGAAAGAAGAATCATTCACTGGGACCAAGCGCCAGAGTGAAAACATGGTGTAACAAAAAATTCTTGTCCAGTTTTGGAAAAGCTTGGAAGTGGTACAATAGTTTCCTACATAAGGAAAAATCATTGAGGTTACATAGAACATAGAAAGTGACGGCAGATAAGAGCCACATGGCCCATCTAGTCTGTCCATTTGTTTATTCAAAACTATACTGACCCTATTTATCCTCAATTTGGTTTACAATTTAGGATACCCTTATATTTATCCCAAGCATGTTTAAATTGTTCTACTGAATTGGCCTCAACCACCTCAGATGGGAGGCTATTCCACTTATCACCCTTTCAGTGAAGTAATTTTTTTGCACATTTCCTTTGAATCTACCACCCTCCAGTTTATATCCATGCCCTCGTGTTCTATTACACCTTTTCTTTTGAAAAATGGTACCCTCCTCTAGCTGGTCACAGCCCTTGATGTATTTGAAAGTTGCTATCATGTCCCCCCTCTCCATTCTCTGCTCTATACATGTTTAGTTACTCTAGCCTTTCTTGGTATGATTTGTTACAAAGGCCATGGACCATTTTAGTTGCTCCTCTTTGCACAGTCTCTTTCTGGAGATATGGCCTCCAGAACTGAACACAGTATTCTAGGTGAGGGTGTACCAATGATTTATAAAGGGGCATCACTACTTCTCTCTTTCTGCTACTAATTCCTCTCCCTATGCAACCAAGCATCTGACTTGCCTTTCTCATTGCTTTGTTACATTGATTGGCTACCTTTAAGTCACTGGAAATAATGACTCCTAGATCCCTTTCCTCCTCGGTAGATTCTAACGTAAAGCCATTAAGGAAATATTGAGCCTTTGGGCTTTTGTGCCCCAAGTGCATGATTTTGCATTTTTTGGCATTAAACTGCAGTTGCCACACTCTTGACCATTCCTCCAGTCTACCTAAATCATCCCTCATTTTCTGTAGCCCACCTGGTGTGTCTACCCAGTTACATATCTTGGTGTCACCTGCAATATTATATGCTGAAAACAAGATACAGGAGGAAAAAAAAAAAACATGCGCTGAGCTGGAAGAGTTTTTCTTAAGCTTTACGAGTATACATGCCCTTGCTGGAGCGGCTTAGTTGTATGCAGATGCTCTTTACAAAAGTTCACTGACATTGAAGCCATCCCTAAAGGAAACGTGTCTTGTATGCCTTACAGATGCTATAAAAAAAAAAAAATAATAATGTTGAGGGTGTTAAATAGACAAGTTCCCGTTATCCCAAGAGGAACAAACCATAGAGCAGAAACTCAGATTACCTTCACGACTTGGCCCCTTTGTCTGGAAAAAAATTTTAAGTGCCACCTTTAGCTTGCCGATGCTGAGCCAACCAGACCCAATAACCCAGATCTACCCTTGAAGGCAGATATGAAGGATTCCAGACAAGAGCCACTGGAAGGATGGCATTTAGACCGCTGGGGGTTAACTGGGAGGAAGACACTCTTACTTCTTGTGGCCTGTCTAATCCTACACCAAAGAGGACAACAAAATTATAAGGCAGGGATTCTAGGGTAAATATGTTTGCCTGTCAGACCATGGCTCTGTTCAACTCTAGAAACTTGTTCTCATTTTACACATCATGAGGTAAAGGGCAGCAAAGAAATATCTATTGAAGAACAAGACTGCATGTTTACAGCCCCCATGGTCAACAATAAAAACACACGCAGACATAGGGAGAATATAGAAAATCCACAGATAAGGCTTAGTCTGGGAACCAAACTTATTACCTCAGCACTGTGAGGCACAAGTGCAACTCACAGAGCAACCATGCTGCCTTATTATATGGGACAGATCTGCCATCGGCAAGATATATGCCCAAGCCGGATCCACCATGGTAAATGTACTCAGACCAGGCAGACTGTTCAAGGAGACCGGTCTCTCACGCCTGGGAAATTTAGCATGGCATATGAAACATGTATAACAGAATATGATTAACTTCCCCCCACCATCTTTGTTTTAGAACCGGATCCCGTAAGACATGCTAGTAATAGATAATAAAGGTAAGAACAGTATAGTACAGGGCAGGGTTTCACACAGTAAAAGACTAAAAAAAGACTAAAAAAGACTAAAATAAATATATCACCCATTCCCAACAAGCTGTACCATATTTTAACACAAATACATATGTAAACAAACTTTTTGTGCATGTATACATGTGTATATGTATTTATGCTTGGAGAATTTTAATCTAGGGCATCAGGGAGAACACTAATCAATCAGGAGAAAAATCATTCAGTAAAGGAATCTCTGCAGCTTCTCACAGTATTCTGCCAGCTAGCCGAGTAGCCCAGAAACCACTTCCACGTAGCAATTATCCTTTTGGTCTTCGTACCGGACTCCTCCTCAGACATGTCAATGGGGAAGTAAAATGTTTCAATAAAAAACAATAATTCTCCTTTTAATAAGTTAATATATGAAAAGTGGAAAATGAAAAAGTCACACCATAGAGGTCCACAGTACACAATCTTACTTATGATTGTGAAAAGGGCCTGAACAGAAATTAAAAGCCAAAACAGTGTTACATATCTAAAATGGTATAGGAAGCACTGAACCTCTAGAATAAATATTAGCTCTAAGTCTTGATGAGATAATTCACACAATATTCCCCACTTTTAATATGCTACTATAAAACAAACAGTGGGAAAAAAAAAAGAAACACACAATAAATGTGCACAGTACACAATTCAGCTTATAACAGACAACGGGGACAGTACAGAAAGTGATTTATATCTATAGTTATATAGAAAGCACTAAACTCCTGTGTTGTTATTAGCACCGCCAAACATTCTTAGCAGAAGAGCACACAGGGTATATTGGAAGACTAAGTAACAGCTTTCAACACAGCTCTCTCCAGGGAAAGATGATTTTTGGTAGTTTAAGCCTGTGATGGGAAAACTAGCCAAGGAGTTACCAATGCTAAAGGGGGAACAGTTTTCCTCCACCTATTGCCCCTTTGAAAAATTATTTCTGTATGAATGCGAGACCCTCTTATCTCCTATATTTAGGGGCCAAAACTTGCAGTGAGAGGAGCCTAGGTCCTTAATCCACCAGCATGGAAATGCCACCTTCAAAGCCCACCTAGGTGCTGAGGGTATCTTTCAAAGCACGACTTGGGGTGTGAGAGCAGAAGCCAAAAGGCTTCACTTGCTTGGCTGCCATTCACATTGCTGCGCTGAAAGGGACAGTTTTTTATACTGCAGTTGCATGCCGCTCTCTACTAGACTAAAATAGGAAGGCACGTTTCTCCTCCTTTATAAATCTCTCTCCATAGAGAGGATGACTAATAAACAGCATTAAGTCATTAACTTTCTGGCATGGTCTTTGGAGGACTAGAGCTCATAAAGTATTTGTATACCCTAGGATGAAATTTCAACTCTCCGCATGATGAAAGTCCTGTACACGGACTTCTGCAAATAGCAGCAAAACATTTGTCCTACAACAAACAGGGGAAAAAGTGTGTGAATGGAAGGGTCAATGTTTTACCTTTATATGTATACCTTTTATAGCCCTTTGAAGACTAGGGACCTGATTTAGACTTTAAAAGGAGCTTGAAATTGAGAAAAGTTGCACTTGGGAAATACTGTTGATTTCAGGGGGAGGCAAGTTAATTGTTTAATTTGCATGCAGAGATATAGCTTTGCATTGTTTACAGCACACAGATACTGACCAGCTTTACTTTTACACTGTTATTTAGAGTTGGGATATGAACCATCCCCTCTCAACTCAACAACATGGTTTAGCCAAGGACTAACTTTCCTCTCCTATTTTCAAACTCCGAATCAGGCCCTAGAAGACTATAAGCCACCTCTTACAGATTAAATAAAATCAAACCCCACTTTCCATACCTTTGTCTCTCCATTTCTCTTATTTCTCTCTCTCTTTGTCTTTGTCGCTCACGCTCCCTCTGCTCTTTAATCTTATCAAAAGAGAGTATCTCTTTCTTCTCTTTGCTTTCAGATTTTCTGTCCTGACTCTTGGAGCTCTAAAATATAGTAAAGTTTTGTTTTAGTGCAAATGTAGAATTTCTTCACACAAAGCTTAGGACAGGCAAGAAATGTAAAAGATAATGATTGCACTTTTATCTAGGCAACAACCTTTCTTTGGATAATGCAGCCATAACGGACACATTTATCTAATTTAAAATTTCGCCTGGCTTTAATTTAAACTATTCCTATTTAAGAAAAGCAGTTATGTTACAGACTAAATTTTCAGAAATACATTGATCATTACAAAATCTGCATCTATGAGTGGGAAGAAAAGGAAGGGGAAGGAAGAGGAAAAAAAAAACAAAAAAACCCACCACCAACAAAGGGATAAAACATTACACCGCACTAATCTATCTTACCCTTTCCTTTGAATCAGATGAAGTCTTTACGCTAATTACAGGCTCCCCCTTTGATTTATCCATGACAACAGTCCTTTCAGTCCCTCTGCTCCCTATCACAGAAGGGGAAAAAGAAAAAAAAAAAAATATTGCAGTTATGTGGTACTAGTAGTGCTTCTTACAGCTCTTTGAATCATTGTGAATGTGTTCTGACAATGTCCCATGGCATGAGTTTTTAAGTGGAAAACACAAGCTTTGTTAAACAGATTACTAATCAACTTACCAGATTTGCTTGTTCTTGACCGATCTGATGTTCCAGACTTGTGCTCTGCCTTATCAGTATCTGTAATTTTGCCATCACCTCTATCAGAAACATCATCTTTCTTGTTTGGGGACCTATAAGGTGGCACACAAGTTCTATTTTTATTTTCTCATAAGCATCGGCTATATCAAAACTCCTATATACAGTGTATACATATATCCATTTGCCAGTATTCTGTTACCGCAAAAAAATTACATACATACTTTTCTAACTTATCTGATGAATGCCGCCGTTCACCGCTTAAGGATTTCTCTTTTACTGGCTCACTTTCCTTTTTGTCTAAAGGCTTCTTACCAGAAGGCTCATTCTTTGCCTAAAAAGAAAATTAAACATACCCAAAGAATTAAAAAAGCAGCCTCAGAGAAATAAAAAGTGGCATGGCCTTTTACGTGCTATATCACCATATCCCATCCCTTTTCCTTCTGTTCGCCCCCTTCCCTTACTCCCGACCAATAAATGTAACAGCTTTAGTGGTTTACACTTTTCAGACTGCCTGATGTATTACCCAGTAAAGGTGCATTCCACATATCTATGTAGTTTTCCCATGTGCTTGGAATGCTAACAAAATTCACATTAATAAAAGTGATTCATTCTAACGAATAATAAACTAGTTTATAAATTCTAGCTGAACACTCACACACACACACACACACACACTATTTTGCGCTACATGCCAAATGAGTCAGGGATGGGTCTGAGTCAGTGCTGGAATATACACCAGGTTACCAGGGAAGGGCGATCTCCCCACTGCCCCAGTTGTTGAAAGCCACAGGGACAAAAGCACCCAAGCTACAATTACCATTAGCCTTCCATAAAGAGCATGCCAATACACCACAGCAGAGTCATTATAAAGAAGTCTTTCTGATAGATGTAAGCACAATGGTGTGCTCCTACTGAAAGGGTGATAGTGACAATATTAGAAGTTTTACTCCCAGCAGCTGCAACAATAGGGACAAAAGGGAGACATCTCACTAATAACAAAGGGTGATCCCTTTGTGTGGTTTCATTTTTCTCTGGTTTTTACTGACTATTAATAGCAGTCCTTTCTAGAGTCTACAGGTAGAGCCTGCTTTAAATTATTCTGCCATGCATGAAACAATTTACTAACCGGATTTATAAATTGACAAGTGAATAAAAAATTCAACCGTCTATTTAGGCCAACATGTAGTATAACAAAATGTGCATCAAACATCGTTTAGTGAGTTCACAACTCAACTGTTGTGAAGGAATAGATCATCAGATTAATTAAAAACCTTACTACTGGAGGCCAAAGACTAAGTACTAAAGTTATGAGAACTGCAGATTCACATAAATTTAAAATTAGACACTACTAATATCCTGCAGTTGTAAATATTTGTATATGGGCAAGACTGGAATTTGTCAAAGAATGGTCCTGCACACACACCAAGATAAAGGGTCTGACCAGCCAAGCGAAAAATCTTTACAAAATTTATCACAAATCACCAAAATATCTGAAGGGGAAGAAAGAGCCCTGTTCCAAATGAAACTAAAAGGGATATATAAAATTGACACAGTAGTGTCCAAAAAGTTAAATGACATTGTACAACTGCTTGCCTTGGACTGCTTCATGCAATACAGTTAGACATTTTGCTGCCTGCTTTCGTTTCTTTATCTTGGTTTTCTCTAGTTTCAGAGAGCAACTAATCATCTGAACTGCCATAACTATTACCCAACTGAGATCCTCATAGGACAAAATGTCTTTTGACCGTGACAAGTTATTTTAAGTCAACAAATGACACAGTATATTAGAGTATTTTCTACTACGAACAGGTAAAGTACCAGGACTAAAATGTTGGTTACCATGGTGATTACTGTGCCTAGTGAATACTTACTTTTTCTACAGAAATCATCCTTCCATGAAGTTCTGTTCTGTGAAGATGGCTTATACATTTTGTTGCATCCTCCGAAGAGGACATTGTTACAAATCCATAACAGCGTGCCCCAGGACTACGAGCATTGGTTACAACCTTGGCACCAACAACCTTAAAGAAAAAGTTAATTAAAAACCTTAACTATTTCGGCTGCTGTACGTAAATGGACAATTTTGTTAATCCAGGGTTCTATTTAAAGAAAAATTCTTACTTATTCAAAATGGAATGGAGGGAAACATCTCTCCAGAAAGAGACAAGAATTAACAGTTTCTTTCAAACATGGGAAGGCTTTATTAATATTTTGGACAAGATTCAGTAAAACGGCAGCTAATAGAATGCCTTACAGGCATCTCCACACCCGGAAATAACAGACTGCAAAGCAGGCTGAATATTTACTACAAGCAAGAGATAAGGCATTCAAATACAAAGTTCAAACGTTCACACACTTTCTTTAAAAATAAAAGTGAATCCTAAACAAAAACAAAGATGGATGAAGTCTTTAAGCCAATAAAGATAAAATGAAATAATGCAAATAAAGTCTTTGTAACAGTACCATTTCTGTTTGTTTGTTCTTTCAAGTCTTTGTAACAATGAAGATAAAACAGAATAGTATGGATGAAGTCTTTGTAACAATACCGTCTGTTTATTCGTTTTTTCAAATTTCTGTTTTACAATTCATAAGGGATTCCAAAAAAGGTTTCTCTCCCAAACGGTGCTTGTGTGTGGTTTCCGATTTTCTCTTTCCACAGTTGCATATAAAGTATAGCGGGGAGAGAAAGTCATGTGATTTTCTATATACTTTATAAGCAACTGTGGAAAAACAAAATCGAAAACCACACACAAGCCCCGTTTGGGAGAGAAACCTTTTTTGGAATCCCTTATGAATTGTAACACAGAAATTTGAAAGAACAAATGAACAGACGGTACTGTTACAAAGACTTTATTTTCATTATTTTGTTTTATCTTTATTGGCTTAAAGACTTTATCCATCTTATTTTTGTTTAGGATTCACTTATTTTTAAAGTAAGTGTGTGAACATTTGCACTATGTATTTGGATGCCTTCTCTCTCTTGATTTCATTAATATCTTATCAGAGACTTAAGAGAAAAGCATGGAATGTTAGTTTGAACTTAGGATACACACCAATGGCCCTCATTGGAAACTGATCCAAGATGAATTATGTAGTTAGGCTGTCCGAGTGCAAGCATTTATTTTACCAGGTTCAGTGTAATATCTTCTACAACTATTATTGTAACTAATTGTTGCTCTAACTTGTATGTGACAATTGACTTAGACAAATATGTTTAAACACCTTATTGTATGGAACTTTTGCTTGTTTAATTATCTGCTTTAACAAAGTTTAACAAATAAAATTCAGCTTATTATAGCTACAATACATCTCTCCTCAAAAGGACTGTCCTAGTTAACCAGCTGAGCCATCCAGAAAGCTACTTACTTACAAGGAAAAAAAGCAATCTGTTCCTCTTTCACTAGTGTTCCTGATCCCTCTAAATCAACAAAGCACCATTACAAAATAACGAGAGAAAAAAAGTGGATCGTCACATTTTCTGTTTAAGTATAAACAATCATCTGCACAAGGTCTGAAAAATCACACATTCTTTTGCTCCAGAAAGCTATAATTTAGCTGAAAACAGACATCACTACCCTCCACCAATATACCTCAGTTTTGCAGCAACAGAATGACTATGCTAAAAAGCCAGGGGAAGCTTAAGAAAGACATGGACAACCTAAGCAAGTAGATAACGTTCCTAGAGGATAAAATGGAGGATCAGAAAAAACAAAACAGCAACAAAACAAATCTAGAACATCCCTGAAAACAGAGGCACAAACATTACATTTCTACAATGCATGTCCAACACCATAGTTCCTGCTATTAGAGATCAACACATCATTATTGAGAACACTCACAAAGCTTTGCCCAAAACAATGTGAGGAAAAGACGCTCAAACTGCTGCTGTTCAAAACCAAAGAACAGTCAGCAACACACAGAAAATGCTGAAGTTCTAAAGCAGACAGTTATTGATATTAAAGACCTATTTAAACACAGAAAAATATATTTCTAACTAGCAGGGTCTGTTAATAAAGAACCATTGTTGAACAAGAAAAATATTTTGTTTCAATTTTGTGTGCAGGAAATATTCAAAACAGTATTAATAAAGTGACATAAAGTGACATGCGATTATAGCCTTAAAGAATAATTTTGGTACTCACCGGTAAATCCCTTTCTCTGATTCCTTCTGGGTGACACTGCCACTATGGGTTAATATGGGCCTGGAAGGAGTGGGCACTTAAGGATTTAAACTGAGTGCTGGCTGCTCCTCCCTGCTGCTGGAGTACAGTGTTTTTTAAATAAATCAAAAAGGATAAAATAGGCCACATCCCTAACATGGACAAACCGAAACTAGAAGGTAACCGTTCAATTTTCATGACAAATATATATCGAATGAAAATATGCAAGAACCAAACGACCAGGAGAACAAAGAAAAGGCCCAGTGTCCCCCAGATGGAATCAGAGATATGGATTTATCAGCAAGTACCAAAATCATTTTCTTCTATGGGACACTGTCACTATGGGTCGTCCTAAAGCTGTATGGTACAGGCAAACGGAGGACCGTTTTGCTCAATTCAGCATCCACGGATACAAATACCTGAAATCCACCAAATCTGGTAAAGGTGTGAACTGAGGTCCAAGTTGCCGCCCAGCACAGTTGCAACACTGACATGCCCTGGTTTTATGCCCAGGAAGTGCTCAACACCTAATTAGATTGTGTAGATACTCTGATGAATCTGCCTGCCGACAGAGTAAGCTTTGGAAATTGTAGACTTAATCCAGCATGCAATAGTTTGCACTGAAGCTGGCCATCCTCTTTTTTTGCACGTCATATAGGAAAAGCAAGAAATCGGTCTTTCAATAACCAGCACTTATTTCTGGTAAATACTTAGGACTTTGACTATGTCCAAACTGTCCAGAACACACAGCCCCTCAGTGTGGTTAGAAACGGGAATGACAATCTTTTGATTTAAGTGGAATTTTGATACCACTTTGGTAGGATGAAATTGTGCACCACTCTGTCCTGGTGGACAACTAGGAAAATGGATCTACAGGAGAGTGCAAGAGAACACTTTAAACACTGCCAAGATAGCGAACAGGTGTGTTTTGGCACAACACAGGATTTGTGAATCTTCTCTCATTGCTAGCATGCTCTTGGAGTCTTCCTGATGGTTGACATACATTATAGCTGTGACGATGTCTGTATCCTCACTGAACACCCTTGGATTGAAGGATGGGCTTCCTGGAGAGCACTGTGTAATACTCTGAGTTCTAGGATATTTATGGGCAGTTATAATTCCCTGTTATCCCACCAACCCTGCAGATGCTGATCTCATAACACTGCTCCCCAACCCTCCAGGCTGAATGGGAGCCTGACCATCCTGTCAAGAAGTTCATTGGAAGGATTGAGCTTGCAGTCTGCTGTACTGGATTGTCTCGAAGTAAGACACAAAGTTTCCCATCATTCTCATACAGATCATGACTGAGGGTGATGAGCTGGACTAGACTTTCTTGATCAAAGTCCTGAAGTTTTCTAGTCTTGTCTTTTGGGAGAAACACTCCTTTAGACATGTGTCAAAGATTGTGAACAGGAACACCATGGTCTGACTGGGAACCAGGTTTGACTTTAAAGATCCATCCGTGGTCTTCTATCTACCAAACACTTAGCGTGTCACCTCTAGAAGAAGGTGAACTAAAACCTCTCTCAACAGTGCCTTGAAGAGGTCATCCAGGTAGGGAATGATAGTATTTCCCTGCAACAGCACAGTTATAACAAACAGGATCTTTGTAAAAAAAAAAAAAAAAAACCACACACGACCTGTAACTGGTAATGACTTACCAGAATCCCAAATCTCAAGAGGGACTGTTAGTCTTCCTAAAGAGGTACAAGTCCTATGGATGGTAAAAACCATTCTCGCTACGATCAAACGGAGGTATTCCATTCAGATTTTGAAATCCAAGCATAAGCGTTCAGTTCCTTTAGATTTAGAATTGGTCAGAAAGATCCGTCTGGTTTGGAGACGAGGAACAGATTTGAACAAAACCCCTTTGTCGAGATAAGACCACGGAAATGGTCCTTCCGAGAAACAAGGGAATCTAGGAGCTCTTTTTCTAGGAGTCTGGTGGAAGGGTCCTGTGGAAGAGGAGGGAGAGAGAAACCTGTGGGGGGCTGGTTCTTGGAGGTCTATAAAATAGCCCATGACACTCCCCCCCTGCACCCATCGGTTCTTGGCGGAATTTGTTTACTTTTCCTAAAGTGATGATGTCTGTCAACTACCTCCTCCGAGGATAGGGGAAAGCAGAAACAGTCATGCAATGGGTTTCTCAGGTGCGTTAGGATGAAGATTCCAGAGTTGTTTGCCTCTTCCGGCACTCCCTTAAGCGGGAGAGGAGCTAGAGAATCTTCCCTGAAAGGATTGCTTTCTTTAAGGCAATAAACGACTCGTCTCCAGACGCCTATGTGATCGATCATATTATCACATTGCCAGAAAGGGAGGACTTCCAAGGACTTTTTTGTATACCCCTCTGCTGATCATGAATGGAGCATCAGTGCTTGTCAGGCTGCAATAGAAATAGCTGAAATTTTAGCCACTACCGATGTGCAATCCTGAGCTACCTCACATAGATAGGTGGACAGCTGTTTAATCTGTTCCACTAGAAAAAGGAGTTCATTGTTTGAAGCTTCTGACCGCAGCCCTGTAAACAGCTTTTCCACCAAAGCTTCTATGGCTCTCACTACCTACACCGAAGCTAAAGATGGTCCGAAGGAGACCCCTGCTGCCGAATATATGTGTTTTGAAACAGGATTTATTGTTACTCACTGTTAAATCAGTTTCTCTTCAATCATCTGGGGGACACTGCAACCATGGTTCGTAGAGGCACACTGGAGCTGGGCACTTGACAGTTAAAATTACTGTTGAAGTAAGCTCCTCCCCTCTCTACGCTCAGTTTGATGAAGCCCAGGAGAGAAGTAATAAGAAGAAAAAACACAATGATTCAGAAAACGAACATATCACTGAGCGTGAGGGAGAGAAATGATCTAAGAGAAACGGATTTAACGGTAAGTAACAATAAATCCTGTTTTCTCTCACTCTCATCTGAGGGACACTGTGACCGTGGATGATAATCGAAAGATGTCCCCTAAGTGAGGGAAAGCTCAGCTGAAGGTAGTATCAATACCTTTCTTCCAAAGGAAGCATCCTGGGATGTGAAAACCTGAAATTTAGAATTTTGTAAATGTGTAGATGGAGGACCAGATAGCTGCCTGACACAGCTGCTGCAGACACCCTTTCTACTCGCTGCACTTACCTACCTGGTAGAATGGGCCAAAAGTCTTGAAGGCACTGGCTGGTTAGCATCCCTGTAAGCCTTTTGAATAGAGAGTCGAATCCATCTGGCTATCGACTGTTTCGCAGCTGGCCCCTTTGATTTTTGAGTCTCATAAAAACAAAGTCAGTTTTACTCAACTGCGCCGTTCTATCAACATAAATTCTCAAGGCTCTAACATCCAAAGCCACAAAATGATATTGGACGATAGAAGAGGGACTAGTTGACGGAATGAAAGCTGGAAGAAAAATCTCCTGATTGGGGTGATAGATGGAAACCATTTTTGGGTGAAACAAAGGAATGGTGCAAAGAACTGCTCTATCTTGATGAAAAATAAGAAAAGGGGATTTACAGGATAACGCACTCATCTCCGAAACACGTCTAGCAGATACAATTGCTAGAAGAAAAGCGACCTTCCAGGACAAAAATCTCAATTCAACGGAGTCTAGAGGTTCAAACGGATGACGTTGCAAAGCCAAAAGAACCAAATTAAGATCCCAAAGGCAGGTTGAATATGGAGTTTTTATATCTTTTTTTTTTTATCTGATACTTTTATGGAAATACAATATTCTGTATTCTCACAAACAATGAACTGTATTTTAATGGGGCACAAATGTGGTCATTTCATGCATTGTCTAGGTATGGATGTTACACATTGCTTAACTTGTATACAGGTCTATATAAGTATATAAAGGGAGAAACTTACCTAAACAGTAATTTAACTGTCAAGTGCCCAGCTCCAGTGTGCCTCTACCAACCCATGGTCGCAGTGTCCTCCAGATGAGTGAGAGAAAAAGGCTTTCAGCCTGTCTAAGAAAAGGCTCACCAAATTTAAAACTGATCACCTTAGGACACTGCTCCCATTTAGGCACATCTATATCAGCTCTGGAAACACAAATATTTAATCTGGATAATTCCAGGCATCCTACACTAGAGCAGATAGCTGAGAAGTAAATTTTATGGACCTCTTTTGCCTATTAAGTATATGGGGTTCACACGGGACTGCTCTGTTACTTCAGTATTATCAAGTGTCTGGCGGACTGCTAAATGTTATTCTTCTATCCCCTGTGCAAGAGAAGGGTCTGCAAAGAGATCTTCAGAAAATGTGCTTTTACTTAGAAGTTCACCTTCTTCCCCAAGGTAGTCCAAAGAGAATTCTAGACGATTGTTCCCAATCTTGGTTCCAAACATCCCTCTAATGAAGCAGAAATCTTTGATAACCACTGAACTGACTGTTGTGAGGCTTGGGAGCAGGTAGGTTCAATCTGGGATTAAGGTACTGCACTGGATGCAGGATGGCTAGGGCTTAGCAATACTGGCTGTACGAGTTGAGACATTAACTTCACTAAAGCTGCGAACTACTAACCCAGGGAGGATCACAATGGGGGCTCCCCAGAGGCAGGAGGAAACACTCCCAGCATGGGAGGACTATGTTCTGTCCTAGAACAAGCTGCGCAGTTAGGGTCCCCAGGTCCTTCTGACCAATTTTGAATAGCATTTTGTGCAGGTAAAATAGTTTGCCAAGAGGTACCTCAGGAGGCTTTCCCTTATCTGACATGCTATATGTACTAATAGGGAAAATGAACATATAAACCCAATCAAACATTTACAACAATCCAAGTGTCTGTGAAACACTAGGGTATTATATAATAGTGTTACATGTTAAAGAGGACTATATAACATTATGTATAAACCAACACACAAGGCATATAAGAAAAACAAGGAAGTTTTCAGCCCTCATGTAGCATGAATAAGCAGAGTATTCAGGGATGGAGGACTCAAAGGAAAACCCAGCAGCTCCTTAGCAGAAACTGCGCTTGTCTTTCTGGTAAGGGATAAAACACGGCACTGAGAAAATGGTGGTCGCCAATTTGAAAACGAGTGCGGGGCTCTCTGGTCGCTCCTATGAACCAGCAGACCCAGTCCCTTAATGTGCCGCCAACGGGGAGCAGCTTGCACTGTGTGTCGTCCCCTTGAAAGAACTAACAATCCCCGAGATAGTGGCCATCACCACTATTGGCAGTTTAAACTGCATGAGGAGTGGTTATACTGCTACAAAATAAAAAGCAGTGTTCTCCCCAGAAAATATTGCCAGCCAGGTGGTATTAAATAGCAGCTTAGTGGGAGCAGTGTAATACTTTGCAATAATACTTGACAGGATCCAGACATACGTTCCCTTTGCAAAATACCTCGCTGGTGCTGCACTACTGGGAACTAAGCTTCTAGGGCATTAGAATGTGCCTGTCTTGTAACTATATTGTTCTGTTGGTTGTGATCTACTGGCGGAGGCAACAAGACAGGACTGTCATGCGTCTCCAGCCATCCAATATTTCCCCCCTTACTTCTCTGTGTGCGAGTGATGCTGGCGTGACCTTAGGTCGTGTCAGCGTCACACTGAAGGAAAGGAAGCTGCAGGTTGTCTTCTGTACAGAGTTCCTGTTGCTTCCGCTTGACGTGCAGCAGTGTCAGAAAGCCTTTACAGCTTATTGGAGCACAACCAGGACTGAAAGCTGGAGATCACAATCAACGTTTAGGTCAGGTCTGGCCGGGTGGTAAGATAAAATTGCCGGGTGGAGCACCTGGCTAATATGCCCTGGGGAGAACACTGAAAAGAATAGAAGGTATGCTCATGAGAGCCCTTGGAAATGTGGCCTCACTTCAGATTCACTTAAAAAAAACTTCTCCTTGCAGCAAGGGTTGCAAGGAGGAGGAGCCAGCACTCTAAAAGTAAGTCTTAAGTGTCCATGCTTTCCAAACCCGTATCAACTCATAGTGACAATGTTCCTCAGATTAATAATAATTAAAAAAAACCAAAAAACTATTGTGTTAACCTGTAGTAGAATCAGCTCTCCTTTATCAAAGAAAGGAGACATTCTATTATCTGTGCTTATATTGGCATTGCATGTAAATTAAAGACAGATAAATAAAATGGTTTTTCTTCCAACGATATCTGAAGACAACAGAAATATAATCAGACATTTTACATAATCATTCTGTAGAGGAATCATCAGCTCACTAACTTTCTCCATTAGGCCTGTATGGTGTTACATAATGGGTGACATATAAACACCTGGCTGTACATAGGTGCAATGCATATTAAGGTGTTATGAGGACTTGGATATACAAATAACATTGGCTATGATATATCTGGACAATATAGTTGTGGAATTAATGTATGTATACTGGGGAAAAAAAAGTTAGAAAATTTGGTACTTTATAGGAAGTAGTAAGCAAAGCAAGTTCTCACGAACGTGCATATTACAAATAAAGCTTTTTTTTTTTTTTTTACAATTTTGTGGAGTAAATGCTATACAGAAACCCATGATTTATTAAAAAGCATAGACATATATATAGCATTATGTATGTTTGGTTTAATACACTAGTTAAAAATTTATAAATATACACATTATCTGTTTTATAATTTAATGGTAGACAATATTGTTCAAATGTAATAAAAGAGTTTAAAAGGCAAATTTAACAGTAATATCTATAAATAAAACAAAAAGTGTGTGGTTAAGGAATCACTTTACAATTACAATAATTCGTGTTGATCTGCTTGTGGAAAACAGTTATTTGCTCTATTTTTTTATTTCATACTAGTTTAAGCAATGACACACAATGAATGAGGTGCATATAATACAAATACTGGTAAATATAGTTTATAATTGTGGAAGAAAAATACAATACCTTTCCATACTTGCTGAAGAGGTTCTTTAAGTCTGTGGCTCTTGTGGTAGATGAAAGACCACTGACCCACAGATTTTTACCAATGTTTGCATCAATTTGCCCTAAAAAAGAAAAATAGGTTTACAAACTGCCATGTTAGGGTCTTTAACTTTTTTTTTTTTATATCATAAAAGGATGTATCAAAGTCTAAAGAAAATGCAAAGAATCTTAAAAAAACAAATGCAACTTACAAGAAAAAATGTGCCATTGTATTACAAAGACCAATACCTGTTGATATACCGCAAAACATTATTTCAAAATAGTTGTAGAACATAAATGAATGAACGATCATACAAGTAAAAAGATTTAATAAAATGTAATTACATTACATGCACCAAAGATGATGTTTGCCAGATTACGGATTACATGTAACCATTTGAGGAACTTCATCGTGACTGTACAGCACCTTTCGAAGCCTAACAAACTGAATTCAAAACTGCATTGACTTACCACACAGGCTACAAACATAATTTATAGATCCATGTGATATGCTGACTAACATTTGTTAATTATTGAATCGTGTCTCTAAGAAACTCATTTTTAACAGGTTTTTATGTAGCTCCATCAATTTAAGTGGTGAAATTTTAAACACTAACCTTTTAGTTAGTGCCTTGTAAGAGGTTAGTCTAAATTCCCTAACGCATGCTAGGTTAAAGCTGAGTAACTTGTCAAACAAGCCACTAACATGTTTTAAGTGTGGGGAAGGAATACAGAGTACCCAAAGGAAACAAATACAGAAACAAAAAGAAAATGCAAACACACTTGAAAGTGTTAACATTATTTATACATGTAGAAATAAAATAGTTCTTAAGCTGGGCACACACTAGAGCGATTATCGGCCCAAACGCACGATTATTTTGGATTGGGCCAAAAATCGCTCAAGTGTGTGGTGCAGATTTATTTTGTAACTTAAGATAAAAACGTTTAAAAAACACTCGCCCGCGATTATCGCATCTTATGGGAATCTTAAATGATCGGTTATCGTTAGAAAAATAATGCCGTGTGTGGGCATTTTCGATAATCATTTAATATTTCCATAGGAAGACACAGCGCAGCAGAACCCCACACGTTGACAGGCTGCAGCGCTATGTCCTCTCTCCCTCTGTCTGGCTATATAGCGCTGTATAGTCAGACTGAGGGAGAGAGTACACAGCGCTGCAGAACCCCTCACGCTGACAGGCTGCAGCGCTGTGTATTCTCTCCCTCTGTCTGGCTATACAGCGCTGTATAGCCAGACATAGGGAGAGAGGACAGAGCGCTTGCAGCCTGTCAGTGTGAAAGCTGGGTCTCCTGTCAAGATTGACAGGAGA
>WWET01006084.1:65519-77615 GCA_011038615.1 Limnodynastes dumerilii
TATATATATATATATATCACAATAATTATATGATCATACATTATAGCAATTATTATTGTTCTTCAGAGTAACAAAGAGACATTATTATTTAAACATCATATTCCAATGTGATCATATATTACAATAATTATTGTTATTTTTCAAAGTAACAGAGATACATTATTAAGTTGTGTCAACTGTGATAATCCATCAAATTGATTGGTATTGGTGCCCACATCCAAATTACATAAAGGGATATAACTGGGATTGGCCTCATGCTTCATTAGGAAGTGACGTGCCACTGAGGTAAGTTTTTTCATCTTTTCTTTGTCTGTACGTGCGTTTCTCACACTACCAGCATGTTCAAGAATCCTCTGTTTAAGAGGTCTATGGGTCTTCCCAATGTAGCGAAAATTGCAAGGACATGTTACACAATAGATTGTCCCGACTGTATTGCAGCCTATGTAGTCCTTAATATGATAAATTCTGCCAAATTTATCCTGTATACTGGTCATGTTGATCATATGTGTGCATGCCTTGCATTGGCCACATCCAAATGTGCCCCTTTTGTTAGTTACTCTTTTCCCTTTATTTTGAAAATGGCTTCTTACTAGATGGTCCCTCTGTTAGGGTACCCCGGGTTTACCTTGGGTGAGTACCGGAGTGCTTTTAGAGAGAGTGAGAGAGAAAAGGAGCAAGCTACTCACCGGTGCTTAGAGCCTGAATGGTCGGACCGGGTGTTCGCCAGAGCCCCTGATAGTGGGGATGGACTGGAGCAGGTAGGAATCCGTCAGGATACGTCCCTTAGAGATCACCCGGGAGAAGAGCAAAAGAACAAGGTAAGAGAATAGAGATAAGTAAAAGAAAGAGTAGGTAGCGGGGAGTAGACCGGTCAGAAGTACCGTGACTAATACAGCAAACACTAAACAGGGACCGTGGACAAGATAGGGCTGACAAGACAAACAGGACGTACTAGACTTACTGGGGCTATCACTCAACTAGCAAACAGTGGTAACCCCCGAAGGGCTATTTACAGGGGAACTGGCCAATCAGGGAGGAGATTGAGCCAGCAAACCTGCAAGCTGAAGGAACACACAGCTGCAGCCTGAATGCGGGGCGCGGGAAGCTTCCTGGTTGCCTAAGCAACCGGAAGACGTGAGCCGCGCCAGCCGACAGCACTGCAGAGGAACAGAGCGTCCTGGTTGCTAAGCAACCAGGACGCACACAGAAGACGCGTGGTCCCGGAGGCTGGGATCACACAGTGCGAGCCGCCGTGAGAGCGCGGCGGCTCGTGACATTACTTCCCCTCTGACGGGGGGTTAAGGAACCCCTAAGTCTAGGTTTCCATGGGAATTTCTTGTAGAAGTCTCTTTTGAGTTTATCAGCATGGACTTCTCTGGCAGGTACCCATGATCTCTCTTCTGGGCCATAGCCCTTCCAGTGTATAAGAAAATGGAGTTGGTCCTGTACCCACTTGGCATCCAAAATGGAGTCAACAATAAATTCTTGCCGGCCATTCACAAGAATAGAGGAGGGTTTCTTGAAAGAATCAGAAGGGAATTTGTGAGAAAAGAAGACCGGTTTGAACAAAGAGCAATGAAATGTACTGGGAATGCGAAGATTACGGGGAAGATTTAATCTAAAGCTGACTGGATTGATTTTTTGGACGATTTGATAAGGACCGATGAATCTAGGACCCAGCTTCTTAGAGGGTTGGCGGATGCGAATATTGCGGGTAGACAGCCATACCCATTGTCCAACCTTGAAAGTCGAAATCCTCCGATGCTGATCCGAAAATCTTTTAGAGTGAAGAGATGAAGACTTAATGGCGGCATGGACCTTTCTCCAGATGGATTTGAGCAGGCAGGAATTCTTGTGAGGACTTCTGGCAATAGAGGATGAATCTTGAAAGGAATTAGCTTGAGGGTGATGACCAAAGACAGCGAAAAAAGGAGATACTCCAGTGGAGGCGTGACTGGCATTATTATAGGCGAATTCTGCCCATGGTAGACACTCTGCCCAATTGTCATGAAACTTAGAGATAAAACAACGAGGAAATTGTTCAAGACACTGATTGACTCATTCCGTTTGACTGTTGAATTGAGGATGATAAGCAGAAGAGAGGCTGATGTTGATGCCGAGTGATGAGCAGAATGAACGCCAAAAACGAGCCACAAATTGAACTCCCCGGTCAGAAACGATGTCAGAAGGAAGTCCATGGGGTCTAACGACATGTTGTACAAATAGAGAGGCAAGAGTTCTGGCACAAGGGAGCTTGGTGAGAGGGATGAAATGGGCCATTTTAGAGAAACGGTCCACCACTACCCAGATGGTGTTATATCCAGAAGAATTGGGTAAGTCGGTAATAAAATCCATGGACATATGAGTCCAAGGTTTCGATGGAATGGGTAAAGGGAGCATGAGGCCTGAGGGTGGGTGACGAGGAACTTTATTCTGAGCACAAGTCTTGCAAGCAGAAACAAATTCGATGACATCTCTACTCCAGGAAGGCCACCAGACGTGTTGAGCGAGAAGTTTCTTAGTCTTGGCAATACCAGGATGTCCAGCTGACTTGCAGGAATGAAATTCGAGAAGGACTGATCTTCTAAAAGCAGAGGGTACAAAGAGTCGGTTAGCAGGTGTGTCCTGCGGAGCTTGACTTTGAAGGCCACGAAGCTGGGAGAATAAGTCTTGGGAGAGTCCGATGAGTACAGTGGAGGAAGGAATTATAGGAAGAGGAGCTGGTTTGGAGGCATGGGAATCCAGAAAGCTGCGGGATAATGCATCGGCCTTGAGGTTCTTAGAGCCAGGACGGAATGTGATGGAAAAATTGAAACGAGTAAAGAACAAGGCTCAACGTGCCTGGCGAGAATTCAGCCTCTTAGCGGATTGGATATATTCCAGATTCTTGTGATCTGTAAAAACTTTAATGGGATGGAGGCAGCCCTCCAACCAGTGTCTCCATTCTTCAAAGGCCCACTTGATAGCAAGAAGCTCACGGTTCCAAACATCATAATTAATTTCTGGATCAGAAAATTTTCGAGACATAAAGGCACAAGGATGAAGTAGACCATCAACAGGATCGATTTGAGAAAGGACCGCTCCAGCTCCAACGTCAGAAGCATCTACTTCGACAATAAATGGTAGTTCTATATTAGGATGACGGAGAACAGGGGCTGAAATGAAGGCTTGTTTAACATCATGAAAGGCTTCTAAGGCGTGTGGAGGCCAGTTCTTAGTATCCGCTCCTTTCTTAGTAAGGGCTGAAATGGGAGAAATCAATAATGAGAAACCACGGATGAATCTCCTGAGAAAATTAGCAAATCCCAGGAAACGTTGTATGGCTTTTAGATTAGTGGGTTGAACCCAGTCCAGGATGGCCTTGACTTTGCTAGGATCCATTTTGAAGCCAGAGGAAGAGATAATAAGTCCCAGAAAGGCCACTTGAGGAACCTCGAACTCGCACTTCTCCAATTTAGCATAGAGGGAGTTTCTGGAGCACGGATCTGACATGAAGACGATGTTCAGGCAAGAACGCGAATAAATCAAGATGTCGTCAAGATACACAATGACAAATCTTCCGAGGAATTCTCGCATGACATCATTAATCAGATCTTGGAAGACTGCCGGGGCGTTACTGAGTTCAAAGGGCATCACTAAATACTCATAATGTCCAGATAAGGTGTTAAATGCGGTCTTCCACTCATCCCCTTCTTTGATACGTATAAGATTGTAGGCTCCTCTTAAATCGATTTTGAAAAACACAGTTGCTTCCCGGAGTTGATCAAATAAGACTGAGATAAGTGGTAAGGGATAAGTATTCTTGACGGAAATTTTATTTAGGGATCTGTAATCAATACAAGGACGCAGGGTCCCATCCTTCTTTTCAACAAAGAAAAATCCTGCCCCTAGAGAAGACTTAGAGGGATGGATAAATCCTTTAGCGAGGTTCTCTTCCACATATTCGTCCATGGCTTTGGTTTCCGGACGGGAAAGAGAATACAATCTGCTCTTAGGAAGGTTCACCTGAGGAAGCAGTTCTATAGAACAATCATAACTGCGATGCGGAGGAAGGACATCAGCTGCTTTCTTAGAGAAGACATTGGAGAAGTCGGTATAGTGGTCTGGAAGGCCAGGGAGCCCAACGAGAGGAAGTTGACCTCGGAGAGGAAGATGCAGGCAATTAGCGATACAATGATCACTCCAATTAACAATGTCACCCTTGACCCAATTGATGTGAGGATTGTGGAGACGAAGCCATGGGTGTCCAAGGATCAGAGGTGAAGCCGGGCAGTGGATGAGAAACAGAGGTAATTCTTCAAGATGCAGGGCCCCCACGGTGATGAGTAAAGGAGGAGTGGTGAATGTGATCCTTCCTACAGATAGTGGTTTGCCATCCAGTCCACACTGTGAGGGGGAATTTCAGCTTCAGAAAAGGGATTTCCAGTGATTTGGCGAACAAAATGTCCAGAAAGTTACCGCCGGCACCGCTGTCGAGGAAAGCTGAAATGTTAATTATGGTTCCCTTGATAGAGAGAGCAGCTGAAAGCAATAATGCTTTATTGGAAGAGAAAATTTGTGAGCCTAGACGTACCTCTTCCATATCGCCTAGGCTTTGTCTTTTACCGGACGAATAGGGCAGTCCCGCAGAAAATGGCCCCGATGGCCACAATAGAGACAGAGACCAGAGTTTCTGAGACGGTCTCTCTCTTCCTTGGTGAGACGGGCAGCTCCCAATTGCATGGGCTCCTCTGAATCCCTGGTAGATGGTTGAGAAGGAAGCCAAGGAGGATTAGGAGAAGAGGCTGAAGCGGAGTCTCTTTCTTGGCGCCTCTCCCTGAAGCGTCGGTCAATACGAATGGCTAATTGCATGAGTCTTTCCAGGGAATCAGGAGGTGAATACTGTACAAGGGCATCCTTGACTTGATCAGTGAGACCTATGCGATACTGGCTTCGGAGTGCTGGGTCGTTCCACAGACTGTCCGCAGACTGCTGCTTGGTGAGTTTAGCTTATTTTTACCATATTTGGGTTTTTATGCCTAAATTTTGCGGATTGGTGTCAGTAGGTGTTACATGATTTAATAATTTATAATTTGGTTTTTATTATTACCAAGTTTTTTGTATGTTTTTTTTGTGTATGAGGGGTGTTGTGGCGATATTACACATTTTTTTTTTATATATTTTTTTTCTTATTTTAGGTGACGCAGGATATGGATGTCGTTAATGAAGTTTTCAGTTAGCACACACCCGGACTAGAGGAGTTATAGAACGTACCTTTGGTCTAATTAAATCCCGGTTCAGATGTTTAGACAGATCCGGGGGGGCGTTGCTGTACTCACATTTAAAGGTTTGTGACATAATTGTGTGTTGCTCTATTTTGTATAACATTTGTGTTAAAAACAATTTGGAGTGTGAGATTGATCCAACCACTGATTTGGACAATGACTCGTCTTCTGCTGTTGGTTCATCGGTGCAGAATATTGGCAGTCAGATTAGAGATGATGTAATGCGTGATTTTTTTTGGATGTAAGTATATTATTTATTTTTGTTCATTCCCTATGTCAACTATATGCTATAATCTTAAAATAAATAACTTAATTCTTTACATTTATATTATAATGCTTACTTTTTGTAAAGTAGTTAGCTATTACATTGTACCTTATTTTATTACAGTACTTTTCCAGCAAACGTCACCCTGCAACGTACACAATTACAATAAAAATAGATGTACACATTTTTTTAACATTTGTTTTTCTCAAAAATTTAATTGCTATTACAACATCAGGAGTTTATGCACTAAATGGCATAACAAAAATGCTAAACTTCCTACACATTGTCATAACACAGAAGACCGTTATGATAACCCTTTACTGTATAGACTTACTGGGGCTATCACTCAACTAGCAAACAGTGGTAACCCCCGAAGGGGTTAACAGAAACAGTCAAACAGGGAAGGCGAGGATCACACAGAAGGGCCTTACAGCAAGGGGAGAGAATGGGAACTGGAACACACGAGGTTAAAGGCAAGGTTCTGGGCAGGAGAGAAAGGGCACTCAAGAAAGCTGAGAAGACTGAGCCAAAGAGAAAAAGAGAAAAGTACTGAGAGCAAAGGGCTGGACAAGGCAAGGGGACAAGAATCAAGAGGCAAGGGACAAAGAGAGATAAGAGCTAAGGGCAGAAAAAACTGGGCACGTGGAGAATGTAATAACCAGCACTGAGGGAATGCAGTGCTGGCTATTTACAGGGGAACTGGCCAATCAGGGAGGAGATTGAGCCAGCAACCCTGTAAGCTGAATGGCCAGAAGGAACACACAGCTGCAGCCTGAATGCGGGGCGCGGGAAGCTTCCTGGTTGCCTAAGCAACCGGAAAACGCGAGCCGCGCCAGCCGACAGCGCTGCAGAGGAACAGAGCGTCCTGGTTGCTAAGCAACCAGGACGCACACAGAAGACGCGTGGTCCCGGAGGCTGGGATCACACAGTGCGACAGTGTGAGAGCGCGGCGGCTCGTGACACCCTCATATTTCTTTACCTCCTCCAGCTCATCGTTACCTTATCAGGTAGTATAGATTTTAAGACATCCCAGTGTTTCTGCAGGACATATTTTATCTCATTCCAATGTTTGTTAAATTGAGTGGTGAATCTAAGTGTGTTTACATTATCCTTCTGTTTGGATTTAGGCTTAAATAAAGTGGATCTATTAATTTTATTTATTTTATATTGAGCTTTCTTAATAATTTTATTGCTGTATCCTCGTACTCTAAGACGTTCTTCTAGTTCCTTCGATCTTTCCTTAAAAAGGAGATTGTCTGAACAATTACGCCTTAGTTGGATAAATTCACCCATAGGAATCCCTCTGATAGTGGCTGGCAAATGAGAGCTGGAGGCTTGTAAAAGAGTGTTAGTGGCAGTGGGTTGTCTGTAAATTTTAAAAAATGGTCAGCACCTACAAATATTTTTTTATCCAAAAAGTTAACTTCCAGTTTATTGATGTCCCTAGTCAGTCTTAGATTGAGGTTCTTAAAGTGTTCAAGAGGTCAATAAATTGACCTCCAACAATTGTTTCTCCGCTTCCCATATTATGAGAAGGTCATCGATATAACGGGACCACATGGTTATGTGTTGGGTATATCTGATGTTTTCCTCACAGAACACTATCGTGTCCTCCCACCACCCAAGATATAAATTTGCATATGTGGGGGCACAAGCCGCCCCTTAGCTGTCCCCCACACTTGGAGATAAAAGGAGTTGTTAAAGGTAAAATAATTCTTGGTCAAAACAAATTCTAATAACTTCAAAACAAACTCATCCTTTTCTCCAAATTTCTCCATCATCAGAAAGTGCTTCACAGCTCTCAGCCCCTGGTGGTGGGAGATACTAGTGTAGAGACCCTCTACATCTAGTGTACATAACCATGTATCCTCATCAACTGATAGTCCATCAATTTTACGTAAGATGTCTGAGGTGTCCTTAGTGTATGATGGTAACTGAAGGACAAACTTCCTAAGGTAAAGATCCACAAAGATGCTGCCTTTCTCAGTCAGACCGCCAATGCCAGAGACAATAGGGCGGCCTGGTGGATTGCATTCATCTTTGTGGATCTTGGGAAGCAGGTAGAGTGTGGCAATTGTGGGGTCGGTAACCTCTAGATATTGTCTCTCTTGATTGTTAATGATACCAGATTTTTATGCCTGAGTAATCAGTGTGTCATATAGAGATTTGAAATTATTTGTAGGGTTAAATGTGATTTGTTTGTAGCAGCTATCATCTGCTAGCTTCTTATTGGCTTCCTTTAGATATGGTTGTTTATCCCATATCACAATATTTCCCCCTTTATCTGCCAAGAACTGGCAGACGAACCTTTGAGTGACCTAACCGATATGACTTCCAGTTTCAGTACTAAAATTCTTAAAAAGCAATCTCAATTCTGTCCCAATATGAATATCAGGCTCTCAAGGAATCGGGTAGTAGACGGCCGTAGTTCTGGATCCGGGCCAATATTAGTATTAACATCTTAATTATGACAATATTAATAATAACACCAGAGGCACCATTTTGCAATATATGATTTTTATTTAGAGGCATGACACCATTTTATGATTCATTTCATGATTTGGGACTTGGGACTTGATTTGGAACTATCTGAATCATCTTACATATCTCACCATTTTATTTCACTCACATTGACATAGATTTTACATCACAGATCTGATATCACTATGGTATTTCACCATACATTTATTTATGTATTTACCGTATGTATTTATTTACCTGTATATCCTTTTTTTCACTTGACGCTTCAATTTTGTCACTTCAGCACTATAATCCATTATAAGGATCTTATAATATTCACTTTGGTACTAATGTGGGTAACTTATTTAGTATCTCACGAAGTATCCATAGATTGCTTGTTAACAATAGACACTATCATATGTGATCTTTGATTATTGTTATATAAAATCTAGAAATGATATTCATTATTTATATGTTTTTCCAGTACAACGGTATTGATGATATGTCTTATTGTATATATTTAGTCCCTAGGTGACCAAAAATCTAAATCACTTTAAAATAATTAAAAACTCTCTTGAGACTTATCCCACTGATATATTTTTTGTCATGATGAAGATATTAATTAATTAATTTATTATTATTATATTTTCTGTCATGATAAATATATTAATCACTTTTCATTAGTGTATCAGGTCATCATGAAATAATTATTTTTATATTTGTCTACTGTTGGTTCTGTAGGTTCATAACTTTCCTTGACTAATTACCACCCGACATTGATGTTCCCTCAATAGCGACGCTCCTTTCTGATTGGTTGCAAAGGGGGAGTGTTCAGCATCAGTTCCAGTCATTGGTCTAGAGATCTTTTAAATATACTTACCCGCCGATCAGCTGGTTGATGCCTTGAGAAAGCTCGCTTTCCGAGCGAAACGCGCGTCGACATTGTTCACGAGGGGATACCGTAGCTAGTGTCCAGTTTCAATTTAGCTGTTCTAGCTTTCTATATTTTACTTAAATGTTTTAATATCTTACTTAAGACATGCTGTTGTATTTGGCACATTTAACAGTAAGAAACATCGCTACCACATGGGGAAGATTTCCCTCTATACTTTACCTCAATACTTTACCACGTGGGTAATTTATGTAATTGTATGAGAGCTCACTATTTAATAACAATACTCTCTCTGGAGCATAGACAGATTGACAGATTGCTGTGCGATAATAATTCTTTCACTAAAACGTGACATTGTTGAAACACCCTAATTTGTGATCCATCTAGCTCCTTTCTATCTCAGATACCAATTTTATATTAGTCCGGTATATGGTAATTTTATTGAGACCCTCCCTGTCTGAGGGCTTATGTAATATTGATTTTTCTCAGTGCTCCCTGTCTCTTATATAATCATTTGAGACATTAGTAATTATTGCTCTATTGCATCAGCATTCTGATTTAAGTAATATTGCATTTATTAGTATAAGGGTTCCTTTACATCACATTTAGAACCCTATTATTAATCAATTTGTACCTACCTCAGTTATCCCCTCTTGGTTTTAATCACTTATATTGTTTTGTATATCACTTTATTTTCCTTTCTAATATTTCGCTGGCATCTGTTGCCTATGTGTTTGAAATAAATTAATCCTTCTATCTTGCAATATACATGGAATATGATAAACAGTGTAATAGGGATTAATTTAGGTTTTAATTGAGATGTAATTAAAATGTGCATTTTACTTATCTTTCACTGTTTATAAGGGGGCATGAGTGCACCTACAATTCCCTTTCTTTTTTCTTTTTTCTTATTTATATGTTGAGTCATTAGGGAAAGGTAGCACCAGAAGAGTAGACTTTAAGGGCACTTATTGTAATTTGAGAAATTCTACATATTAGCCCAAACCTCCTTTAACCCCCATAATAACTTACTGATTTATCTTTGCAACCATAGGTGGATTTTTTCTATATTTAAGTGCGGCATTTAGTTTTGAAATTTAAGAAAAGCCCAGGCCCAGACGGTTACACTGCCCCTTATTATAAACTTTTACACACCAAGCTTCTCTCCATAATGCTAGCGGCCTTCAATGAGGTTTCCCCGACCAAGACATTCTCTGCCCAGTCCCTAGCAGCTCATATTATGGTCATCCCCAAACCAGGAAAAGACCCAACTCAATGTCCAAGTTATCGCCCCATATCCCTTCTCAACCTAGATATCAAAATTTATGCAATCGAATTAATCGAATTTATCGAATTAATTTAATCCTCCCCTCAGTCATCCACAACGATCAAGAGGGATTCGTCCGAGGACGCAAGGCCCACAATAATACAGCCAAGCTAATCAACCTAACCCACCATGTCAGGATCCATAAAATACCAACTTTACTCCTCTCGACTGATGCAGAGAAGGCGTTTGACAGGGTGGATTGGGACTTCCTTTTTGGGGTACTAGATCATCTTGGCCTAGGACCTAGTTTCATTAATAGGACCTGGGCTCTGTACTCCACCCCCTCAGCTAGAATCTGGATAAATGGCGGCCTCTCCAACGCCTTTAGGATTACAAATGGCACACACCAGTGATGCCCCCTCTCCCCTCTTATTTGTTCTCTGTATGGAAGCCTTAGCTCTCACACTACACTTTTTGTCAGACATCACAGGGGTTCAAATTAGAGGCAGGGAATACAAGCTAGCACTTTTCGCGTATGACCTTCTACTTACGCTCACTAATCCTGTAACCTCCCTCCCATCCCTACTAAAACAATTCCAACACTTTGGCCGCATTTCTAATTTTAAGGTCAATATGGACAAATCAGTTGCAATGAGCATCAATCTACACAGTAATCAGCAAGCTGAATTAGTGCAGGCCTTCTCCTTTAAATGGGTTGTCGAAACAGAAAAATATTAAAATACGATAGCGAATATTCGCTAATTGATCGCTGTATAGTGAGAGACAAAGAACCGCAAAAGTGCGGGAAATCGGTAACGCGTACGCACGCGAGCGTGCATTTCGATGCTCGTACACACTTTCGCGGGATTTGTTTCATTCGATATTAAAGTTATAAGACATACATTTACACACATATAAACACACAGGGTTTGCTAATATAAAATGTACTAAAATGTTCCCATTTATTAAAACAGTGCTTTATCTCTACAGACGGAGTAAACAAGAGAAAACTACCAAACAGCAGTTGAATGGACTTTATATGTGTTGTTTATATTCATAGGGTAGCTTAAATCATAACCCATAATGTTAGCTAGACGCTGATAAGACCGCATGTTTGCGGCAGTAGTTATGCGCTATGCTAGGTTAGAGTATAAAAAGTACATGAATGAAGGATATGCAGATGACCCTCCAAGGAGAGAACAATGGAAGACCCCAGGACCAATGATGACCTAGGAACCACCAAGAGGATTGAGATCTCTCCAATCAAGCAGAAGATCGGCTACCCCTTTGATGTATGGACATAAAAGGACTTTGTTTTTGGACACTCTCTCTCATCTTTTCCTGAGAAGACGACTGGATTGAATGTCTTGCCTTCCTGGTCGGCTGCGCTGCGTGAATACTGTCTTGTTGTACCATGCTGTTACCCTGATTCTGTTGAGTAAACTTTGTTGCGTAAGTTTGAACTAACCTTTGCCTCTGTGCTATTTTTCGCAGTTTAGCGGGTAATTACGTACTGATCTACGGGGGTACTTTTTGGGATACTCTGTATCCACAACTGGGGGCTCGTGAGCGGAGGCAATTTCCTGCTTTATTTCGCAGCGCTTTCTTCGCTGACAAAGGGTGGAAGGATATGGTGAGTAAATGTGATATTTATATTGCTGATATTTGCTAATATTGTATGCCTGGTGTCAGTTAATCAAGCGCTGTGTAATTGGGAAACTTGCTATTTAAATTTGGGACAAAAACGTCGTGTATGAGTACGTAATTACACGCTAGTATAGTTACTGGTATAATCGGGGTTAATTGCAAGGTGTGGGATTTAGCGGTATTTCGAAATAGGAATTTTCGCACCAAAAATAACACGTGTTTTTACCCTGTTGTTTATACAAAGTTCTGAGTTTTCTCCTGCGTTTCCATTTGAACCAGAAACTGTAAAACTTCGGTGTTT
>WWET01006085.1:0-11177 GCA_011038615.1 Limnodynastes dumerilii
ATATATATATATATATATGTGTATATATTGGAATTATTACGTTTGACCCTGACTAAAAATTATTTCCTATTCAATGGAAAGTATTTTCTACAACTCAATGGCTGTGCGATGGGGTCCAACGTGGCCCCCTCGTTCGCTAACATCTACATGGAACAATATGAGCGCCAATATATCTACCAAAACCCCAGATTTCTGAGGAGCTGTAAATTCTTTACACGCTACATTGATGATATTTGTTAAATATGGCAAGGAACGATCGAGAGTCTAACATCGTTCATTTTGGATTTGAACACACTACCTACACCCATTAGATTTACTTGGGAGTGTAGCAGCACAGAAATACACTTTCTGGATGTGCAAATAACCGTTAACGAGGGAACTCTGGTTACCTTAGTGTATCATAAAGCCACAGACCGGAACAATTTGCTGCTAGCATCCTCTCATCACCCTCCTGCTCTGATTCAGGGACTACCCTACTCACAATTGTTACGAATTCATCGTATCACCAATGATCCCTTAACCTGGGATGCTCAAATGGACTCTATGATCAAGAACTTCGTTGAGAGGGGATACAACAAACAATCCCTTATCTCAATGAAAAATAAAATAAAAAATATACCTAGAGAATCCTTATTGAGTTCCAAACCACGGGACCAGGGACAAGAGATGGTGATTCCGTGGGTTCAAACCTATAATCAAACAAGTTCCCACACTAAGAAGATTGCGAAATCTATGTGGCACATTGTCACTAGTGACAATGATTTAAAAGTTTTACAACATCACCGTCTAATGCCTAGTTACCAACGCGGTAGGAACTTAAAAGATTACCTGGTTCACAATGATATCACGGAACGCCGTATTATGCATCACAAAAAGGGTTGTTTTGCGTGTCCAAATTGTACGACTTGTCGATACATGAGCACGGGCAAGTTCTTTACTCACCCCCATACCAACCAGAAGTTTTACATCAAACACTATGTTACTTGGCCAACCACCTACATTGTATACATGATCACCTGTCCGTGTGGTTTGGTATACATTGGAAAGACGGTCAGACAATTCCGTGAATGGATGGCACAACATAGATCTGCCATTAGAGCAGCCCTACAAACAGGAACTTCGGAACAACCAGTTGCTCGTCACTTTTCACAGCTACAGCATAGCATGTAGTCTCAGGTGGTAGGCGCATATACATCTATGTACTGGTATATTCCTCTGCATATATAGTAGTAGTGGGGAGATGAACATTCATGTCCTAGTTTTTGATACTTATTCTTGTATGATCTATTTAATGGTAGCGGTGTTAAGTAGAGAGTAAGTCTTTATGGTCTTTTTAGCCAATCACCCTTGATTTCTGTTGGTTGTAAACAGTGATGTTTCATGTTTTTCCAGGTTACATAGCACCTATTGTGGATGTCCACCCTAATAGAATAGCGTAGGAACATGCACAGGTAATCACTAGTAGAGCGTTTTGTTCTCCGTGCAGTCCTCGTTCATTGCCATTTATCTGTAAGAAGTTACTCAGCAAGTATATGCCTATTAGTACTGTTATGTTTATCCATCTAGCCGTGGGGATCTGTATTTTTGAACCACATGCGGCATGTTGCTTGACCGCATCACTCATTTTGGTGTATATTTTGTTTACCATGTCTCCAGGACAGCGGAGACGCGCCGACATTGACGTCATCACTGGACGCCAAACCTTCGGCTCGCCTGCCGCTGCTGGACACACGTGGGGAAACCTCAGAAGTATTTTGGTTCATTCTGACGTGACGATTAGGAAATCCCTGTATAACAAAAAGGGATGCTTCCCATGCCCTTCATGTATTACATGCCACTATATAATAGCAGGCAGTAGCTTTATACATCCCCATAGCAACCAGAAATACAGCATAAAGCACTACCTTACATGCACATCTTCATTTGTAGTGTATATGATTGTATGTCCTTGCGGACTTGTGTATATTGGGAAGACTATCACCACGTTTAGAGAAAGGATGGCCCAGCACCGGTCCGCCATACGGGCGGCATTAAATGGTAAAGAGATCGACCAACCTGCCGCAAGACATTATGCACAACATGGACATGGAATGGCAACTCTGCGCTACCGGATTATAGACCATATCCCACCGATGCCACGTGGAGGTGACAGAGGATTGGCGTTATTACGTAGAGAAACACAATGGATTTACAAATTAAACACTTTATCTCCTTCAGGACTTAATGAGGCTTTGAGCCTCACTCACTTTACCTAAAATGCGTATTTTTTTATTCTATTGTGATACATGTCAGCGAGTTATTATGTTCACCCCATATATGTGATTTGGGTTTAATCCACTTAACCCCATTTCTGAGGCTCTTTGTGTGCTGGCGAGTGGGTCTCCCACCCTCTCCAGATAGTTGTAATTTTGCCTCTTACTATAGGCCAGTAGTTCCCAAACTGTGCGCCGCGGCTCCCTAGGGTGCCGCGACGCTCTCACCGGGGTGCCTCAGAATGTTTCTATTTCCTATTGTATTCTATTCTATTTTTGTCTTAGGGGTGCCTTGAAAAACAAATATGGAGACCCTAAGGGTGCCTCGAACTGAGAAAGTTTGGGAACCACTGCTATAGGAATTTTTGTTACATATTACACAGAGTCTTCTGTGGTTAGGTGACTGTAGTACTTGCATAAGTATTTTGGGTTTCTTCGTTTTATGTAGGAGCCTTGTTATTGTGCATATTTATCGATAGTGACTTTTCCATCATGTCATGTGCTGTGTATTTCGCTACAGACCCATGTGGGTTTCTTTTTTTCTCTGCTCCATTTACCTTCTAAGCATTTCACATCGCATGCCTTTCTATTTATATAGTTCAGTCATATACAATCAGCTTATTTACAAGTTTTATTAGGGTGCCCTGATTGATCCCCTTGCCCAGTGTTTAGCCTCACGGCTTATGCTGATATTGGGTCATGAGGTTTAGCCGTGCAATCAGCGATTTATTATGTATGTCGTTGATCAGTATCATTGTTCAGTATTGCGGGGTGTTAGGCATTGTTTTTATTTTGTTTTTAGTTGTTGATTACCTGTTCACTACACGTGTGGTTTGTTTTTGTGCTCCCAGCATCTACACGGCGTTGGTGGCAATTCAGTTCAAACACCAAAAAGCAATGAAATTACGACATTAAGGCTGGAGTCTTAATGGACGTGTTCCTTAAGCAATACAGACATGGTATACCACACATCCTATGGTAAGCAATACAGACATGGTATACCATCACATCCTATAAATTAGCAGCTCTAACATTTTTAGTAATCTCACACCATGATAGTTCTGAATCTGCAGCTTACCACAGGATGTGATGTATACCAAGTCTGTATTGCTTACCATAGGATGTGAGGTATACCATGTCTGTATTGCTTAAGGAACACGTCCATTAAGACTCCAGCCTTAATGTCGTAATTTCATTGCTTTTTGGTGTTTGAACTGAATTGCCACCAACGCCGTGTAGATGCTGGGAGCACAAAAACAAACCACACGTGTAGTGAACAGGTAATCAACAACTAAAAACAAAATAAAAACAATGCCTAACACCCCGCAATACTGAACAATGATACTGATCAACGACATACATAATAAATCGCTGATTGCACGGCTAAACCTCATGACCCAATATCAGCATAAGCCGTGAGGCTAAACACTGGGCAAGGGGATCAATCAGGGCACCCTAATAAAACTTGTAAATAAGCTGATTGTATATGACTGAACTATATAAATAGAAAGGCATGCGATGTGAAATGCTTAGAAGGTAAATGGAGCAGAGAAAAAAAGAAACCCACATGGGTCTGTAGCGAAATACACAGCACATGACATGATGGAAAAGTCACTATCGATAAATATGCACAATAACAAGGCTCCTACATAAAACGAAGAAACCCAAAATACTTATGCAAGTACTACAGTCACCTAACCACAGAAGACTCTGTGTAATATCGGGGGGAGGCATTTAGATGAGGGAAAGTGGGCACGCTTACAGAGTTAGGGCCCTAAATATACACAACTAATACACATAGGGTCAGAAGTGAGTGCGGCCAGTTAGGGCAAGTCTATGGAGGTGGAAGTTTAGGGTCTGCCAGAGGTTGCAAGGGGAGTGACTGTTTATTCTGGTGGGTGTAACCTGTTCCGATCTGCCACTTAGATGCGTTTATTTGCGGCCGTGTGTGTGTGTAAATAAGAGCAAATACTATTAAACCAACACCTTAACCTAGCAAATATAAATTATCTATATTTTTACATTTCCTTAAACTAAGGGGCAACTCAGGGGTCCACTCCCTCACAGTCTTCAAGATGTGAATAATTTCCTTCCTGTCACATAACCTTAATGACTGGACATTGCAGCTGAAATACAGGCTAGGAAAGTCTGTGATTGCCTTCTCTATGTCACAATTCCCCTTAGGTCACCCTCAGCATTGTCTTTGTAATAGAGGCCAAGGAAGACTGCATGACTGCTGTATGTCAGAGTTCCCCTTAGATCACCCCCCAGTGCAGTGAATAAATTATCATATTGCTAGGAGACTAGCTTCCCTCACACAGCTATTTGGAGCTTTTATCTCTTTTATTACAGCAAATGGTAAGCTGAAGTTATCACTGTGTTTCCCCCTCAAGCTAAAAACACCCCCCAGCCCACCAGGAGTTATTATGGCTAATTTCTCCTCCAGTACACCAGAAAAATCTGAGTGAAGTGGCCATGTTACTCCTCTCATGTGAAGGCAGTGTCAGTGCACCCAGCAGAGGGCTCTTACTTGACATGCGCAATGTTATGAGCTGTTTTGAATCTCACTCCTATCTCTGTAATGCAGCACATTTTCCTAAATTGTAAAACACCTGTCATTTTCTCTGACACCTCGCCCCCCAAAGGCACTCCCCAGGATCATCAGCTCCCTAACAAAACAAACAGCTAGTGAATAGACCCTTTCTACACTGAGTTCTGCCTTCCTAATCATATTCTAATGTAAGTCAATGTAATATGGCTTTCTATAAAAGGAAATAGAAAAAATTGCCACATTTTCCACTTTAACCTGTTCCAGTTTTTTCATTTTTTATTATTTCCTTGTACATTTTGGCATGCAGCACCAGTAGACAATTCTCCACAGACTGGTGAAAATCTTCATCTTAATACAAAATATAAAAATACTTTCTGAGCTACAGCCCCTCAAACACCATGCCCCCCCTCTGACAGAAAGTCAATGGCGGAATGCTGTTTATTATAGTCAACCTTAATGTAAGGGCATATATAATTTTTTTTTTTTAACCATATTTTCGCTGGCATCCTATACCAGTATTCTTAGCAATACTCTAATAAAAGTTATATTTTATCATTATTAGTGTGCATAATACGTGGCCCTTTTTCTAAGGGTCTTCTTTGATACTTGCTTGTTTGCAACTACAGTTTTTGCCACGGAATTGCACCTATATGTACTCCACTGACAATTAGTTCAGTTGAATTCTATCAAACCTGTCTAATACTTTCTGAGTATATCTCTTTCATCAATTACCAGTCTTACTATTGTAGACTCCTAATTGGTTGTCTCTGTGCGGTAAAACATTCTATATATGTTAATATTTTTCCTGGAGTTGAAAATAAAAGGAAAGCAAGTGGGATTTTACAAATGAGATTTTACACTTGGGCAAAACCATTTTAAATTTCAAGTGGTGTCACTTTATTGTTTAAATGCAGCGGAATAGTTTAGTTGAAGCCGTGACAAAAAACACAACTTACTTTGCAAAAAAAACCCACACACACACACACAACAGGAAAGAAACCAGCAAACAAAAAGAAAAAAAAAAAAAAAGGACACCTTGAGAAAGACATTGAGTTGTTGAAACTCGTTGGTGGTAATTAGCAGCGGGAGCGAAGCCCTTATTAGCGATCCGACATTTGTATTTTGCCACTTGGACTTTGTTTGAAAGTTACCCAGGGTCACCCGGGACCCGGAGGTGCTGTAGAAGTCACGAGTAACTTGTATTTATTGTTGGTACGCTTTTGGGGGATAAGCATCCTGCGGGATTTGCATTGTGTTTTAATTTTTATTCTACTTGATATTAAAATGAAACATTTATTATGGGGCTGGTGAGTTTTGAATTCTGAAAAACCTGGAGAATTGATGAAGAAGAGGCATCGGTCAGGTCGGATAATATATTGCACAATTGTCTTGTTTATTTCTTTTCTACGAATTGGGACATCAGATACCCTGGGAAAAAGGAGATCGCGATGAAGGAGGTGTAAACCTAAATTGCACAAAGCCAAGAGAAGGAATACGTGAGTGTATTTTATTGTGTTTAACTGTGACCTGAGCTAGACATATTGCACGATCCGCTGTGCCGTTTTTTGTTTTTTGAATACGAGAACTGAACGGAATAACCAGCGGGGCAGGTGATCTGGAGAGAAACTCTGATAAGCTCCTGTTACAAGTTATGTGAATGTAAGTGCAGGTCATCTTGAGACTTTTGTGAAAATTAAACAGTCACATGATCTTTCTCTCTATGACTTTTATGATATATTGTTTTTGGAGTGCAACCGTAAGGAGCAGAATAACAAAAGAAGGAGAGATCTTAAAGATTTTCGTTTGGCCTAGAAACAAGAGAATACAACGAGTGATAGCATTTTTTCTTTATTCAAAAAGTATAACATTGTTACGCAATGATGTCTTGTTAATATCATTACATATGGAAACAGAGTGGAGGACATAAAGAAGAGGACAGCATAAAGACAAAATCGATTGGACAAAAAGAGACTTATTCCAAAGTAATATATTTACAAAAAACTTTTAGTATTACAGCGCGGTGTTTGTGGTGTTCCATTTCTTGTAATTATATTATTAAAAAGAAAAAAAAAACACATGCAATGCAGGAGTATATGACAAACTAGACACGATCTCTCTAGTTTACAACTCTGAAATGGATGTACCCAAAGAGCACGAACCACACACCCTTATAGGTACAATGACAGACAAATCTATTACCATACTTAAAATGATAAATAGAAAATTTCCTATCTCATTTGATGGTGGTAGTACAAAAAAAATGGTTACCAAAATAATCTATTCTATAGTGGGAAAAAACACAGAATTTTCAGAAAGATCCCAGTGCATTTCATTATTGAAACCTCCTGTTCTCCCTTTTCAAGCTTTCTGGCGTTTTGTGATATATCTGTCATTACACTGAATTTATGGATGCTAAATCACATGTTTCCTTACGATGACCGTGTCACAGTATAGGCATAGTACATAATGCCTTTCTTCTCTAACAGCTCATGAAATGTCACAGTTGAACCTGCCCCAGCTGCTTCCAAAAAAGGGACCCTAGCATCTGGATCTTCATCCGTCAGCTGAACCAATTTACCACCTTTGTGCAGAACTCGCAAGGCTTCCTGCAGCAATCTGCTGGCCGGTTCTCTTCCTGAACGCAAGAGAGCGTCAGTCGTCCCTTTATCCAGTACAAGTGATACACTACCAGAGCAAAAGTCATTAAGATCAGTGACATCACCTTCCACATATTGCAGATAAGACTTCAGGTGTTTGGGAGTAACAGGTTCTGCAATAAGGCTGTTTCGCATAGCAAGAACTGCATTTGGTGATCGGTCAATGCAGGTTATCAGCAATGGTAGATGTGACTCGCGATATAGGCCAAGGCCAACATCTGAAGTCCCACAACCTACATCCAGAATGCGTATCTGTGCTCCTGTGAGCCACTCTGATGGCATTTCATGGAGCAGTGAAAACATGAAGCTTTTTAGATCTTCGTAACCACAGAACCAGTCAAAATGTGAAACACCATTGCTGGAGTTACTTGCATAAATATTATCCCAAGTTAAACCATCACCCATACTGTGCCGGAGACTCTCTGTAAATAAGAAGCATAAGTGTTGGGATTTTAGTGGTGTATTTTAATAAACATCACATCTGTATGCCTGCTTTGTGGAACAAGTAAATGGATTCTTACACAACATGTTTTAAGGTAGGCTACTGAAATTTTTTATTTTTTTTATTTAGTTATAGTCCCCAGGAATTTTTGTGCAATTTAATATTTTGAGGCATTCTATACGGATGTGGGGGTCCCCGCTAAGAACGGCCTATTTTGATAGGGCCATTTTCTCCCAGCCAGTTTTGAACTGGCTGAGATATCGATTGATTATGCCTCAACCCTAATTCTAACCCTAACCCCCCCTTCCCCACAGCCTGACCCTAACCCTCCCTTCTCCCTAGCCTGACCCTAACCCTCAGTTCTCTATAGCCTAACCCTTAGACCCCCCTCCCCGCAGCCTGACCCTAAACCTTCCCTTCTATGGCTTTAACCCTTCCTTCCTAAGAGCCTAACCCTAACCCCCCCTCCCCTTCCGAACACTAAAAATCCCCGGAGAGGTTATTCACCTCTCCAGAGCTGCCAGCGGCGGGTCCCACGGGTCTCTGCGAAAATAAATGGGTGAGTATTCCGATCAGCACACTCACCCATTCATAAAAAAAATTATAAAACGGGCCCCTATTCAAAATAGAGACATCCGAAAAGTAACTTTCGGCTGTGTCTATTTCCGAAGGAAGCCTTCGTTGCGGGGACTGCAACCGATTCTATACAAATACATTACACCACACTACATCGTGGAAACTATTGCTGGGGACAAAAAGTGTTGTAAAACAGTACTATATTTTAATGTTTATAAAATAAAGGAGACTGCAGATAGTGCAGAATATTTCCTAAGTTTGTAAAGGTGGATGGTACAAACCTCCCTTGCTTGTTATTCCAGCACATGTTCGAGATTTGTGGGCTAGACATTGATGCAGAGATGACGACAGCAAGCGGTGCGGCCTGAACATCAGGACGACAATGCTGGTTGATCTGCGAGTGAAAGGTATAGTCTGTTTGAATCCAAATTAGATTTCTGCACATGGTAGTATTGTAACACAAAACACTATTATTTTAAATATAACACTGCTGCATATTTTCAAGAGGGGACAAAATTCCTTTTTTATTTAAAACAGTATTCAAACAACAACTAAAGTTGCATATAAAGCAAAAAATGGTAATGTTAAAGGAAATAGTAACAGGAGGGGACAGAAAATGTTTAACCTAACCATGGACCAGATCCAGATCCCCCCCATCTCGTATGGAGCTATACCCATGGACTATCTTAAAACAGTCTCACTTAATATAGAGATAGTGTGGATTGTACAGAAGGCACTTATTTTGTAGGACTATGACACCAATAACTAGTTCCAATCAAAGGTTTAACATTTAAAAATAAAGATTTATTCTGAACAGCATAGATCAGTCTGGGAGACAATGCATACTGAATATACTTCTTACACATTACAGTATTATGGGCTAGCTTTTAAAGGCTTTCCATATGACACTGACCAGGTCTCTAAAAATACTTCTTGAAACTTAGTCACGGATGCTTGCTAACAAGCAACTTATTTCTACATGCAGAGCAAGCAAAACAATAGTAACTTACTTTGTCACCCTCTATTAAACCAAATGCCTTAAATTGCCATTGCCATGTCTCTAAATCTTGCCATACACTGGAGCAATTATCAGCCCAATCCTACAATTATCGTGGATCGGGCCAAAAATTACTAGTTAGTGGTCAGGATAAATCTTTAAAACGTCCAATAAATGCTCTGGTACGGTGCTTGAATTAAATCTAGCTAGCGGCTGATAATTTTAGGGAGCCAATCAGCTTACTAAATGGCTCCCACTCTTTTAGTACCTACCTCCACTGGTTAGCCAAAGCTGCACAGTGTGAAGCGTGGCTTTGGCTGATACCTGTCTCTACTACTCCCTGCACTGCCCGCTACTGCGGATCTACGTATTATGCTGCTCTGACACCTCTGAAGTATACTTCAGAGGTGTCAGAGCAGCATAATACATAGATCTGCTGTACTGGCCCTGCCCCTCCCTTCTGCTGGGATTATAGGTTCCAGCAGGAGATGTGTATGGTACCAATGATGGGACCTTTAGTTGGAGGGAAATCATCCTCTTTTATCAGGCCACCCCCTGCTAGGATTGATAATCATCCCAGTATATGGCCAGCTTAAGTCTATTGTACAGATCGTATCACTTTGTTACACAGTATAAATTGACCTTGAGCACAGAGGGAGGCTAAGTAATGGGCAAGTGTTCTATGCACTTACTAGCAAAGAAAGGAATATTTTTGCCTTGCATGAACTTTACTAAATGTAATTGTTTGAGGTTGAATTTATATAAAGTGACTGGTGCTTATTATCTATTAATCAACATAATTTCTGTTTATGCTATGCTTTAACAATTCCCCCTCCCACACAGCAGAATCACCTTCCAGACCCATCAGAAACTGGATCTAGATGCACTACATGTACAGGCTCTTTAGCAAAAAGCTACCTTCCCAATCATCCTTTTTGTAAATCTGGATCCAGTACCATATTTTCCCGAGGCACTGTCTTATAGCCATAACCCAATAGACTACTTTTACCCAAACTTTATAAACCCTACTGTCTGCCTTCTACTATATGCGGTACAGGGACCATGGCTCTATGCTCTACCCCCCCCCCTCAAAAAAAAATATCTTGGTGTGTCATTCACAAACCCAAATATAAACACATTATAATGTGCCCATGTCACACCCCTAATATAATCCACGTTTCATATAGCATGCCATGTCTGTACCCCTAATACACCCCACACTTATGGCAATTTTTTTTTAATTAAGACGCCTTGGGCTGAATCCAGACTTAAGTGCTTGAAACGAGTTACTCCTGGGCTAAACCATGTTGATTGCAGGGGAGTTATATTTCATCTGTTGCAAACAGTATTAGAGTTGAGGTGATGTTTCCTATCCCAAGTCTAAATAACAGTGTGATAGTAAAGCTGCTCAGTATCTGTGCAGTAAGCAATATAAAGATATATCCCTGCATGCAAAAAATACAATTAACTTGATTCCCCCTGCAATCAACAAGGTTTAGCCCAGGACTAACTAATTTCAAGCACTTAAGTCTTGATCCAGCCCATTATGCACAGTCAGGACCTGATTCAGAGTTGCACCTGGTCGCAACACGGAATCGCAAAAAACGTTCAATTCAGAGGTGCGTGTTTCTGAAGAAACACGCACCTCTGAATTCGCCGGATTTAAAAAAAAAAAAAAAGCAGTCGAAGCTACAATTTCTTC
>WWET01006085.1:20887-32635 GCA_011038615.1 Limnodynastes dumerilii
CAGCATGTTAGCTTAAGGTTGCCTTAGGGCAGTGTATTTGAGCTAAAGTTCGCGCGAGAGAGGGGACTGACATGGGAGTTAACTCCCCTCTTCAATGCAGACTTCTAGACCTCCACACATGCGGGGGTCTGGATCCTGTAATGTGACTCCAGTGCTACCCAACAGTGACTAACTCTACTGCACAGCAAAACCCACAGCACCAGCAAAGCTCCCATGAGTAGTAAAGACACTATGCGGTAAAAAGGAAAAAAAAACAATGTGTTTATTGGAGAAACTAGCCAATGACAGTGCATAAAACTTTACTGAACAATGACACTGTTGAGGTCACATGGGGCGGTCCGGTAGTCTGACGTCCACATAACAGCCTTCCTACAAAGTTATAAAGTATGGAGAGTGTAAGCAGACAGGAATAGTTTTCACAGATTGCAGGCAGTGTTATATATTGGTCCTAAGCTCTTATTATATTTTCTTTTAAAGCTTTATAATTATATCAGTTATAGACCTGCTCACAAAAGTGGGCCATAAGGCATTGTTAGTGTACTAAAACATTTCATTAAATAAGTTTATAAAAAGTCTGGCAATGTAATTAATAGTGTAACTGCCATAGATCTGTGTTCACACCTAAGAAACTTCTGCTTCTTAGGTGTGTATTTTAATGAAATGACCTACTATGCATGCGTAGTAGGTCTTTTACGCAATCTACATACCAGTTAGGTATGTAGATTGACTCCGTGCGATATTTAAAGCAGTTTAGCAGGAAAGAGGGGTCATGATGCCACCTTGGGGAGTGGTTAGGCAGAAGTGGGAGTGGGGAGGGCAGGGGGAGGAAAAGTCTGTACATAGTTTCCTTTTTAAGATGGAAACTTTGCACGGTTAGATAAGGTAGCCCTATGGCACTTGTAAGTGTCATAAGGTACCTAAAAACTGGGGGAGGGGACCGGAAAAGTGTGAATCCGGCCCATAGTCTTTATACATTAGATGGAAGACAATTCATTCAGCAAGTGGCCAATAATTACCAGCTGTTCTAAAACACATTCTATTTACTCCAGTCAGAAAGTGGGCCGTTTTAAGCGTGTCCAGCACAGCCACCCAGAAAGTTTCCATAATTAGTAAGAATTAAAAAATAAAATAAAAAGATATGTACAGAAGCAACCATGACAGAGCCAGTGATAACCAACTTTGCAAATGACATTGCAGAGGTAGGTCCATCACATGAAATTGTCTGTTTCACATGAAAAATATACCTAAACGCTTAATCAGTGTAAGCAGTGTCTGATTTAAAAACATTTAATTGGTTGGTGGAAAAAGATATGGATAAAATACAGGAAGAGGTCAACAAACAAGGAAGTGACTTGGTTAATTAAACCATGGGAAAGAAAGTATTCTTGACAATGAACAAAGAAAGCTACGTATTGAATCTTGTTCAGCTATAATATGAATGTGTTCCTGAAGAAGCAGGGTTAGGACAAATTGTACAATCAATGTCTGTTTTGATTTTAATTTTCAGTGTGAATACTTTAATTTGGAGCTTTACAATCTCTGTGTTGGTTGGTACAGAATGAACTACCACACATTACATTGTATGACAAAACTGTTTAAGCATTGTAAGGCTATATAGGTACTTAACAAATCTACTTAAAGGATCTCTGAGATTGGAAAGAATGCACTTTATACTTGTGAAAGAACAATACAAAAATTGCTTGACATTTTAGTTTCAGAAATTAGATGTGAAATACCAAAAAGGGCATTCACTTTATATTTCAGTGTTCTGGGTGATGGCTGTTAGCCAACTGTTAGGATGGCTGGTCTATCTGAACTCAAAAATACTTATTTGCTTAATTGGCTTGTGACACTAGTTTATCCTGCATTGTTATTGTCCACCAGCCTTGCTGGTTCCCCTTTTTGTCTGCAAACATTCTCTGTGTTATAAAAGTGTCATGTGTTTGCAGTATGTCTGGTAGGATACAATCAAAACAATAAATAATCTTTTGGCGCTAGGACTTGACCAACATCTATATTTTTGTGTGTCGTAGCTGCTTCCTAACAGAGGGACCCACCTCCAAAAAGGAACAAAAAAAGAGAAAGTAGGAGCGCTTGACACCAAAAAATATAAATTACATTTATTATTTATTAAATAACCATTAATGCTAAAATCAGCAATATATGAAAAAACAATTTTGGTAACTAGTAGTTGGTGTAACCAGATCAATATCTCCTAATAAATAGAGCAGTTGCACAATGTCCAATGTGGAGATGCAGATGTTATATAACAAATCACAAAGTCATTCACCAGCTTAAAGGCAAAATGGCAACAATGTCACAGATGTCTACAATGACTATGTTGTAATAAAGATGATTCTTGTTGTATCAATTTGTTGTGCCGGATAATGAAGAATTCTTCTCAATTCAAACAAAAGTGGAATATAGCTGGATAAGGTCTAGCCGCTATAGCAAAATGTGGTAATAATTAATGAGGGGTTTGTATAGATCGTAACGAGGAGACAGACTAGTTGTCAGTGGCAGTATAGTGTCTAGAGACTTAGCAGTAGGGCTAAATGCGGTGGTAATAAACAGGAAACGCCTCACCCGATAAACAATGTCCCTCTGTCAGCTCCACGGACCGGCGGCGTCCCGCCTGTCCTCTGGAGACGTCCGGTCTCACTCGATCAACGGAGGAGAAGGGGGTTGTCCTGTTGGCTCCTGCAGAGTCCTGTCGGCGACTGCGTCTCTATAGTTGGCATAGGCTCACGTTCAGAGCCGAGTTGTAAGGTGCCTTCCTCTTTCTTTGTTCAGCTCAGCTGATCCAAGATAAACAAACCCACGTGGGGGTAATGCCGGGGTGTATTGCAGGATTCAAATCAATGCTATAGCGATGATATTGGCCAAAGCGGAGTATAAAAATGCAGGATCCAGTAGAATAAGCCACAAAGCTAGAAAGTAGCAGAGATATTGACCACTAGTACCACTCTTACGCGTTTCTTCGCCTCAGGGGCGATTTCATCAGAGAGTACTGATACTCTCTGTGGCTTATTTTACTGGATCCTGCAAATTTTGTACTCCGCCTTGGTCAATAATATCGCTACAGCATTGATTTGAATCCTGCAATACACCCCGGCATTACCCCCACATGGGTTTGTTTATCTTGGATCAGCTGAGCTGAACAAAGAAAGAGGAAGGCACCTTACAACTCGGCTCTGAACGTGAGCCTAGCCAACTATAGAGATGCAGTAGCTGACAGGACTCTGCAGGAGCTAACAGGACAACCCCCTTCTCCTCCGTCGATCGAGTGAGACCGGACGTCTCCAGAGGACAGGCGGGACGCCGCCGGTCCGTGGAGCTGACAGAGGGACATTGCTTATCGGGTGAGGCGATTCCTGTTTATTACCACCGCATTTAGCCCTACTGCTAAGTCTCTAGATATTATACTGCCACTGACAACTAGTCTGTCTCCTCGTTACGTTCTATACATACCCTTCATTAATCTATAGAAATAATAATAAAAAAAATATATAAATATATAAAGAGTAGAAATACAATCTTCACTAATAGGCTGGTGACAGTTTAGAGTCAAATTAAACCCACAAAAAGAATATATTTTTATTTATATATAGTAGTCCCCATCATGGTAATTAGATCTTATCAAAATCGTACTGCCTTGGTTACTAGATGCTAAACTTGATCCCTTGTATTATTCTATCATATGCCCAAAGTTAGTAAAGAAGGCAGGTAGGTATTGATCATATATAACCAGTAAAATATCACTAATAGATTTATCAAAGCTTATTATCAATATAAATGTGTACACACGTGCATGCCCCTATATACACACATATATGGACATATGGTCCATAGGGATAAATAATGCAGCAGAAAGAGAAGCGGCAATCCAAAGCCACACACCCTAAAATCCCAGACTTGTTAACCCTACTCCACCGGACCACCAATCCTCCAATCCGTACAAATTGTTAGGAAAAGCAATTCAATTCAATAGAGTCATTGAGGCCCACTGGACACATAGTGTTTAATCTAAATATCCAGTAGGCCTCCCGCTTGCACAGCCTAGAAAAACGGTCACCCTCTCTGCTAGTACTGGGGATCCATTCGATCCCTTTCGCTTTTAAGACCCCCACATCACCCTCATGGTAGGATACAATTGTGTGTCCCCCAATAGGGTAATCAATATTCATGATGGTTAAAGGGCTTGGTGAATCAGCATACCGCTGAGAGTGGTCACTGTGGGCAGCGATGTGCTGCTTGGGGGCAGCGATGTGCTGCTTGCCTGCAGCCAGGTCTATCTCCACCATCAGGGACTCTAATCAAAAGCTGGCTATTTGTAAGACTCTGCGTCACTTCCATAACAGATTGAAGTCAGTCCTTACAGATGGAAGTACAATTTATATCTGTCCTCCCTCCCTTAATGGAAGCAATTATTAGAAAATGACGGTTTCCTTCTGCCACACTCGTCGTCAGGTATATTCCATTTTGCCCGTCCAATTCAGGACTAAAAATGAAAATGAGGAAAGTAAGTGGTCCCTTAAAGGTTTTAGTTAAATAAAAGGAATATTACATTAAAATGTGCATATCTTTTTAGGTGTCATTTTTTTTTTTAGATACAAAATGTAGTTTTAAAAGCTCTGCCAGCGCCACCATATGCAAGCCATGTTGGTACCAGTACTTATTTTTTACACCCACCGATTGTGGGAAGAACCAAAATTGCTAATGGTCTTAGGGTTTGTTGTGGCCTGGATGGGGAATGGAGCCCAAATGGATTTTTGCAAACCTGCAACCCCCCCCCCTTAGTCCTAATCAAAAATAAATTTGATTTAGAAATTCTGTATGCATGGAAGCTGCTAATGTTTACAAACAGTGCCGTAGCTCTAACGGAAAGATAGCCCTAGAGTTCTGTTTAACATTAGTGGTTCCTGGAATACCTGGTGATCTAGCCTGACTTACAGCAGAAACACAAAGAGAAAACATGGCTATTGCTCTACCCCCTAGACATATATAAATTTTACATAAACTAAATTTAAAAAGGAAAAAAAAAATCCAAAACCATTTCATCTATGTAGGAAATCAGAGAACATCTTCAGTAATAAATACATTACGGCAGTGGTTACCAAACTTTCTCAGTTCGAGGCACCCTTAGGGTCTCCATATTTTTTTTCAAGGCACCCCTAAGACAAAAATACAATAGAATACAATAGGAAATAGAAACATTCCGAGGCACCCCAGGGAGAGCGTCGCGGCACCCTTGGGAGCCGCGGCGCACAGTTTGGGAATCACTGCATTACGGTGTGCAGCAGGCTGCCGTGCGGCTGATGACATCACGCTGCTGTGGTCACGGCACAGTGCTGCTTACATTTGTCAGTTACTGACAGTTGCTTGCCGAAACAGACTTTTTTTGCGCTCTCTGAGCAAAACTACTTCAAGTGGAGAAAAGCGATTGACAACGGAGACGAACAAGAAGATGGAAGAGGAACCGGAAGTGGAAGAGATCAGGATTAAAGGAGAAGAAATCGTGCTCCAATCGAGATATTCATCAGAACAAGAGTAGAAAGCAGGAAGGGACCAACATCGACTTCCCTGCGACAAAGAAAGGAGACGCTGATCAGCCAAGACCAGGTAAACAGGGGAAGGTGGTTTTACCAGACGAAGAGATTCTTACTATGTAGAACTCCAGTAATATCGTAGGGACCCAAGCTGTAATTGAATGCCTATTTAGTTTTTTTAATGTTTAATGGTACTTCTTTATCTTTGCGGCCCCCGCTACGTAACTTACGTATCCCCGCTATCCCCATAAGTTACGTAATTTTTTTTTCCCCCCAATTCTCTCTCTCTCTCTGGGGGCAGCACGGGCAGTGCTGGGACACGAAGGGGGAGGAGGGGGAGATGGACGGGGACCGGGACGGACTGTTTGGCGGCGACGGGAGCCTCTGGAGGCCGGACATGACACGGCATTGGGGACATTGGGGACACGAAGGGGACGGACGGGGGGGACATTGGGGACGGAGAGACACATGTGGTGTGTGTGTGCGTTTGCGTCCCGTGCGGGAGCCTCTGGAGGCAGGACATGACACAGCATTGGGGACACGAAGGGGACGGACGGGACACACACACACACCACAGCTGCAGCACCGGCGGAGCGTGCGCGCGCACGCCCTCTGCTGGAGAAACAAAAAAATACTATGTAAGTAGCGTAGCCAGCGGCCTCTGCAGCAGGGGGCCACAAAGATAAAGAAGTACCTTAATTTGTTTCTAATATAAACAATATTAATGTGGGCTTTTGATAGAAACATACTGTACATAGAAACATGTGACTTTAAATAAGAGCCACATGGCCCATCCAGTCTGCACGGTTGTTTATTTAAAACTATACTGACCCTAGACCCTATTTTACTCTCAATTTAGTTTGATATTTAGGATATTCTTATATTTATCCCAAGCATGTTTAAACTGTTCTACTGTGTTAGCCTCAACCATATCAGAGGAGGTTAATCCACTTATCAACAATCCAGTTAAATATATTTTGCACACATTTCCTCTGAACATACCACCCTCCAGTTTATACGCATGCCCTTCTATTCTACCATACCTCTTCATTTGAAAAGGTTACCCTCCTCTAGCTGGTTATATATTGATATAATTAAAAGCTGCTATCATATCTCCCCATTTCCATATCTGCTGCAAGCTATACATATTTAGATCCTCAAGTCTTTCTTAGTATATTTCTGACCACAGTTTTTTTGGTGAGGCCGTCCCAACAACCTGTAAAGGGGCATTACTACTTTCCATCTGCTACTAATTCCTCTCCCTGTAGAACTAAGCATTAGATTTGCCTTTCTCATTGCTTTATTACATTGCTTGGCTACCTTTAAGTCACATGAAATAATGACTCCTAGATCCCTTTCTTCCTCAGTAGTTTCCATTGTAGTGCCATTAAAGATATATTGAGCTTTTGGGTTTTTGCGCACTAAGTGCATGATTTTGCTTTTTTTTTGGGCATTAAACTGCATTTGCCACACTCTTCACCATTCTTCCAGTCTGACCTAGATTTTGACTCATTTTCTGTACCCCTTTTGGTATGTCTACCCTGTTACATATCTTTGTGTTATCACCAAAAAGGTATATTTTTTTCCCCTCAATATCAACCATAAAGATATTAAAAAGCACTCAGGATCTCCAGTGGTTACTTCACCATCCCCAGAAAGAATGCCATTTACTTCAACCCTTTGTTATCTATCCTGTCCAAGATCATATTCATGCAACTTTCCAGCTTATTTAACAGTCTGTGATGTGGCACAGTGTCAAAAGCCTTACTGAAATCTAGGTAAGCTATGTCTACAGCTCCCCCTTTATCTAATACTTTACTGACCCAGTAAAAAAATTCAATAAGATTTGTTTGACACGATTATCCCCCCAGTGAATCCATGCTACTTGGGATCCTGTGAGTGTACAAGATATTGTACAATGTGTTCTTTAACAGTCTTTCCATCAATTTCCCTACTATTAATGTTAGGCTTACTGGTCAGTAGTTGAAAGCTTCTTCCCTCTTTTCACCTTTATGCAGAGGGACGACATTTGTTATTTTCCATCACCCCAGTTATTAGTGACTGGTTGAATAATTCAGTTATTGGTTTTGCCAGCACCACTCTAAACTCTTTTAGTATCTAAAGCTGTAGTAATTGCCTCCGTTGTATGAATAGTCTTCCTTATAGTCTTATGTAAATATTGAACAAAAATACTTATTAAGATGATCTGCCATGTGCGAGGGGAGACAGGGGGCATCCAAACACAGGACCCTAACTTAAATTTTACACACAAACCTCAAACATAACTGTACAATTTAAATACCTCCCCTCTTCCACCATGATCGGACCCTCCCCCGGTACTTGCCGCTGTACACATGGCGTATCAAGGTTATCAAGCCTGGATCCAGAGCATCCAGATCCATCCTAGAAGCCTGAAGTGCAGAGCGCTGGCCCTGCCTGTAACTGCTGGCTCCCTCCAAAACATCTGTCTGATATTTTCCTGATCCTCTTCTGCAGGTAAACTCTGCAGCTCTATGGCACAATATATGCTGTTACTCGGCATATGGACAGTAACACCCAGTCCCTGCAGCAAAAAAGGGGCTACAGTGTACTAAATGGATACACTTAAAAACTGCACCCCTGGGCCTGGGACATACAATCCAAATGATCAAATGCCAAGGCCTGGTAACATCAAGGGCAAATGGACAGTACAAGAAGTCGTTGCCGTAAAGATCTTTCTATTGGCTGTGAATTGGGACCTGCAACCTATAAGATCAAAAGTCCCATTGATAAGGAGATAAAACATTCCATAACCATCAAAAGCCAAAGTTCAAGCAGGTCCCACCAGTCATGCTCATTTCAATTTGAGAATTTTGCTGGGCTGGAATATTTTAATTCGGACCCCATAATGTATAAGCCAAAATCCTTTGTGAAGGAGCTAGAAGATAAAAATAAATTAGAGAATTTCAGCAAGTCTTCAAGGTTCCCTAAAATCCCAAGTAAGAGGAGGATATTCTTTATCTAGTTAAGGAACAAAACCAACACGTGACTGAAAAAAATCAGAGGAGGCTAGGAGAATAAAAATAAAAATGAAACAATTAATGAAAAGAAATAAAAATGTAAAATAATAAAAAAAACTAAAATTTTTAATAACAACAAAATGTAAATAATAAAAAAAAACTAAAAAAAAGAGAATTTAAATCCTAAAAAATAAAAAAAAAAAATTTTCCTTTACAAAGTAGTAGGAATTAAAATCCTAAAAAAAAATGATAAAAAATTATTAAAAATCAAAAAAAGTAAAAGTAGGATTTAATATCTTAAAAAATAATAAAATAAATAAATAACATAAAAAAAGAAAAAAAAGTAGAAGTATGAATTAAAATCCTAAAAAAATAGACAGCGTATGTAGTCCTAAATAGCATCTCAGAAAAAAAGCAAGAAAAAACTTTTATTTTAAAAATGGATAGTGACATACCTACCTTGTAGCCTTAAACAGCATAGGTAATCCTAAACAGCCTCTGAGGAAAAAAAATCATTAAAATAGAAAAAAAAAGGGATTGTGACCTACCTACCAACCTTAGACAACATAGGTAATCCTAAACAGCATCTAAAAAAAAACAAATAAAAAATAAAATAAGGAATTGTGACCTACCTGTCTTGTGGCCTTAAAACAGTGTAGGTAGGAAACCCTAAACAACATCTAAAAAAAAAAAATCATAAAAAAAAAAAACTCAAAAAGAAAAAGAAAGGGATTGTAAGGTGGCCTTAGACAGCGTATATAATCCTAAACAGCATCTCAAAAAATAAATAACATTCCAAATAATAATAATAATTATAATAATAATAATAATAATAAAAATAGTAGTTGGTATTAAAATCCTTAAAAACAAATAAAAATAATACAAAAAAGAAATTTCAAATAAACAGACAGGTATTATAAGGTAAAATTACCTACTCTTTGACCACGGGACCCCCGGACCTTAAGTTTTCAAATCTCCCCACTGGCCGACCCTATCTACTCTGCCAATAACAGTGAGGATCTTTGGACCTGATTCACACTTAAGAATCTTCTTAAAATAAGTACTTAAAGTCACACCTGGGCTAAACCATGTTGATTGCAGGGGAGTCATATTTCATCTGCTGCAAGCAGTACTAGTGTTGAGAGGTGATATTTCAAAGCCCAAGTTTAAATAACAGTGTGACAGTAAAGCTGGTCAGTATCTGTGTGCAATAAGCAATTCAAAGATATATCCCTGCATGCAAAGAATACAATTAAATTAATTCCCCCTGCATTCAACATGGTTTTGCCCAGGAGTGACATTAATTTCTTATTTTAAGAAGATTCTTAAGTGTGAACCAGGTCCTTTATCTCTGTGGTCCTTGCTCTCACCACCCAGCTGTCCTGTGGACCTGGACTGGAAGATGGCTCTTTACTGCCGTTTGTTTCAACAACTGCTCTGCAGGCAAGTTCAATGCATGCAAACTGAGCAGGCGTTGAGGGCTCCTGCTGTCGGGTCACGCTCAGACTGACATGTCACACAGCGCAAGCCCCACACAGAAGATTGCTCAGGCACTTAACGCCTTGCTGTCTGTAGCCAGTTCAACACAAGACCCCTGTCCTCTCCCTGAGAGCCTGTGAGATGATGAGTAGATGTGAGGGAATAGTAATTACAGCAGCCAGCAATCACAGGGACACTCACCTTGATCAACAGATTTCTAAATTGAGTGTCCCTATTTTCTGGATTCTGCAAATACTAGTTCCTACTCAACATCTCACCTTCCTCTTCTGGCAACACTAAGTATCGCGCTTATTTACTGCAAATTATTCTCCTACGTCCTACGTCTCCTTATGCAGGGGGTAAGTGGGGGTACTCTGTTTCAATCTAAATATATCTACATTTTTTCAGCTGAAGCCTGGGCTTTTTTTTCCGCTTATTCGATTTATATTGTAGAATCATAACAACAATAGATAACTATGGCGTTCACAAGAGTAAGAAGCAGCTGCAAGGGAGACTTTGCTAGAACTCCCAATCAAACAAAAATAGTGCAGCGCTAAATTTATAAAAAAAAAAAATAACAAAGAAAACATTCAGAAAGTAATATGGCTGGTGTTTATGAATGGACACAATCTGCATCATCTCAGTTTTGTACTTGACCACCTACCTGGTCGTCAGTCTTACTCAAAATGCCACATCCAAACAAAAAACGTTCTAAAGGCCTTCCCCGTTTTTTTGTCTGGCAAAACCCTGGACCGTCAGGCAATTCGACCTAGTCCTGCCCACAGTGCTGAAGAATCTGACAATGATGAAGAGGATGCCTCCCCAGTCATTTGTAATGATTTCCTTGCATAACCTATCAAGGGAGCATACTCCACATCTTCCAAGATCTGGCCCCATCCACTCTGGCCAGGAGTCAAGAATTCCGTCCCATTACCTCTACTCTATCTGCCAACAACATCTGCTACCGATAAGGCTTTCTGTTCCGCCTTTTGATCTGGCTTCAAAACTGTCAGCTGGTTGCACGACACCTTCAAGACGCCAAAGGTATGCTCCGTCAACTTGGATTGGCACTCCCAGACAAAATTAATAATCCATCCTCGTCATCTTCAGCCCCACCTGTGCCACCAAGTCACCTTGGTCACTCCAGGTATACTTAACGTGACCATTTATTTTTTTCCTCAAAACGGGACATCTACTAATTTTTACGGGGGCCCACCACAGTCAATGGGCGTGGTCAAAAAGTCATGGGCGGAGGATAATTGTATCAATGAAACTTGCAAATAAATTGTGTATCATCTGTTACACCCACAGTGTGAAAAGCGTGTTATACTATTCTCAGTTACAGTGACCCATATAACAGTGAGTATCCTACTGACATATATACAAGGCAGAGAACATACTACTGATCACCATACAATAAGGACCACTTAAGATAATAGAAACTTCATCCTAGTTACCGCCATACAATACAGACTATATCCTAGCTATTGCGATACTATACACACTGCTGCCTAGTTAGCACCATACAATACACATTGCATCCTAGTTATCACCATACAATACACATTGCATCCTAGTTATCACAACATAATACACATTGCATCCTAGTTATTGCTATACAATACAAATTTCATCCTAGTTATCGTATCGCAATACACATACAAATACACAAAACATTTTACTGGGCTACATTCAATTAAAGCAACATTCTGAAAGTAAAA
>WWET01006085.1:35745-54240 GCA_011038615.1 Limnodynastes dumerilii
CCAGCCTCATTTCCCCCTTTATTTTTGTCCAGTCAGCCTTATTTCCCCCTCTTAAGTTTTGTCCAGCCAGGCTCATTTCCCCCTCTTAAGTTTTGTCCAGCCAGGCTCATTTCCCCTTCGTTCTTATAGCTGCCTCTTTAGTGTGTGCCCCATCCATGTTATTCCTCCACACTCCCCACACAAAATACCTTCTTTACACATAATAAACTTACCTTTTCCTGCTGTCTTCTTACCTCCAGCTCTCTCCTCTGCAGTGCGCTCTGCAGAGTGACGTCAGCGTGACCCTAGGTCATGCTGACGTCTTGTGAATGGAGCTGTGGGCAGGTGAGCAGGGCATTGGGACCCAGCGGCGTTTGAGTAAGTATTTGACGTGGAAATGTCCCGTTATCAGTGAGCAACAGGTGACATACAGTGTATGTCACCTTTTGCTCTCTGAAAACGGGACATTTTGGCGTCCCGAAGTGGGGCACGGGGACAACGGGACAGTCCCTCAAAAAACGGGACTGTCCCATTCCAAACGGGACGTGTGGTCACGTTAGGTATACTCCAGGTATAATCCGTTAATGAACACTACTTTTTTCATATCCCTCTCTCCCTCCCCTGTGATATGTTTTACATGTTATCTTCCATGGGCCTGATCCAGACCTACGGCCGCAAGCGATCGTACGCCGTTCGGGAGCGTAAAACCGTGCTAAAAAACGCACTGCGCATGTGCAGTATGACAACTTCCTGTCGTCCGAAGGACATGAGCGTACAGCGAGCGTATTTTGAGCGTATTTTTCACCCAAGGGGCGTGCGTTTATGACGACGATAGTCCGGACGCTCAAGTTACTACACAGAGGCGGGGATAGCCATTTAAATTGTACAGTATGGGCGTGCTAAGCCCCGTACGACCAGCGTATCGGTACAAAAATTCGCACGGACGCTTGAAAAAGTTAGGGTGGGGTTCAGCCGTCGTAAGGCGGTACAATCAATGGGAGTGTCATGGGCGTGAAAGGTTATACGCCTGGGCGATCATACGCTACGCTCGCGGGCGTAGGTCTGGATCAGGCCCCATGTCCTTATTATACTATTTACGTACCTACCCTGCTTCCTGGTATTGATGTACCTCCCATCCCAGTGAAGGCTGTCCCACCCCTGGGCCTGATTCAGACTTAAGAAAGAGCTTTAAATTAAGAGAGGAAAGTTACTCCTGGGCTAAACCATGTTGATTGCAGGGGAGTCATATTTTATCTGTTGCAAACACTATTAGAGTTGAGAGGTGATGTTTCCTATCCCAAGTCTAAATAACAGTGTGATAGTAAAGCTGGTCAGTATCTGTGTTCAGTAAACAATTCAAAGATATATCCCTGCATTCAAAGTATACAATAACTTGACTCCCCCTGAAATCAACATGGTTTAGCCCAGGAGTAATTAATGTCAAGCATTTACTTAAGTCTGTATCCAGGCCAATGTTTCTAGTATCACCGTGCCCACTTGCACTTTTACTAACAGTGAGTTCCACTTTTAAAGAAAGCATTTTGTTTGTAAATTGTTTTTATTAGAGTCTTAGAACATATAATAACAGTAGATGTTATCACTAACATTTTTAGGTTACAGCAGTTAGTAGTGATGAATTAATCTCATATTAAAACCAGTATCAAACAATGGTCCATAGAAATAAATGAACAGCAATAACATGCAGTAAAAAGGATAGCAGTTTGACTCTTAATTGAGTTTTGTTTACATAGAAAGAAAAGGAAGAAAGGGGGGAGAGAGGGGCAGGTTAGAATAGAATAGGGTAAGTAGACTTGGAGAAGGGGAGGATGGGGCCGAGGAAGGATCCAGCTGCTAGGGTATGTTACCCTTATTGTTCGCAATCTATCAGTCTCAGTTAATTTGTCTTAGTTTGTGGAGGTGGGAGATATGTGAGATGACGGGGCAGTATTTAATATGTTTTTATATTTATCTGTGACTTGGAATTCCAGCCAGTGATACCAAGTGTTTCTAAAGCGCTCATATCCCATGCTTGGGTCCGAGGTGAGATCGTCCATATTTATGTAGAAGTTAACTCTATGAACCCATTCTAAAATAGTGGGAGGGTTTACAGATTTCCAGTGCATGGGTATGAGGCTTTGAGCTGAGTTACTAAGGTGTCACAGGAGGGAGCATTTAAACTGGGAGATGGAGCAGTCTGATACTTGAAACAGCCAAAACATGTGTCCCATTGGAGTAGCGTCTCCAGCAATGTCCGACGCCAGGGAGTATATGGATGCCCAGTATGGTTTGATAATGGGGCAGCTCCACCAAATGTGGAACGGGTCTCCTGGACCAAGATTGCAGCGCCAACACTGATAAGGGTACGACAGGATCATTTGGTGAATTTAGGTGAATGTGGGTATAAATCATCTAGGATCAGGCCATATATGGTAGAAATAGTGTGAGATGGTTGTTGCTGTGCCGAGCATAGAACTTCAAAAGGAGTTTGTAGTCTACAAATATTTCTAATGCTTTTGGCCATGATGAAGTGGCTAAGTTGGACATAGTGCCAGTACTCTTGTCTTGGGAGATTCCAGTTTGGCTGCAGATATGAAAATGTGCATAGCCTTCCCTGATCCATTAACTGGCCAATGCAGAGCAATTTCTTTTCCGACCAAAAGCCCTAGGTGATAGATGGTTACACTCTCCACAAAGAAAGTCTTATTTCCGAAAAAGGGACATTCGAAAGTTCCTTTTCGAATGTCCCTTTTTCCTATACTTGCCACTTTATACTTTTTTTTAATGAATGGGTGAGTATGCCATTCACTTTAGCAATGCGCAATATCCCTCCGCCGCTGCTATCACCGGATCTGGAACAGGTAAGTAAATGATCTCTGCAAAGTTAGGGTTAGGGTCGGGCTGCAGGGGAGGGGGGGTTAGGGTCAGACTGCAGGGGAGGGAGGGTTAGGGTAAGGCTGCCAGGAAGGGAGGGTTGGGGTTAGGGTAGTGAGAGGGGAGGGTTAGGGTTAGAATTAGGGAAAGGAGTAAGGGCTATTTTTACTCACCATTTCGGAGCACGGAGCTTTCGGTGCTCCATGGATCGATTGCAATGCCTCTTTGAGGCATATGCATTTGAAATCCCAGCCAGTTCGCTGGCTGGGAGGAATCAGTATTTTCAAAAATGGGATTTTCTATGCGGGGACCCACACCCGGTGATAGATCAGGTGGAAAGTCTTTATTTGCATGAAAAGAAGTAAGAGGGGATAATTTTGAGGAGATTTTGCTGTCTGTGTGTGTTTTCTTCCAAACCAGAAGGGTGGGGGAGATTGTGGGATGTGGAGCTACAGAGATGGATGGTACCCATATCAACAAAGCAATAGAGGAACCAATATATGACTCTTTAATTTGGATCCATTGTTTGGACATAGTTTCTCGAGTCCAGGCCAGGATTCTATTTAAGTGTGTAGCTTTGTAGTAGGCAAAAAAGTGTAGAAGTTGGAGCTCTCCCTTTCCCTTCCGCCTCATAAGCACATCCAGTTTCACGCGGGGGTGCCGACTGTTTCATAAAAAATTACGTATTATAGATTGTAAGTACAAAGTTTTGTCTTAATTTTGGCCAGTAGGGGGATAAAATTATTGTCAAATAGGAGGTTTTGGTCCCTGGTTATGGTAATCCCTAAATATTTGAGATGTGACATGTGCCAGGAAAATGGTAGTGAGTTTTTTAAAGAATCAACTACTGCAGGAGGAGTGTTAATGTTTAGAGCGACTGACTTTGTGAAATTAATTTTAACATTTGAGAGTGCTCCAAACCGATTAAATTCATGGGTTATGTGTTGAAGAGAAGCATTGGGATTAGTAAGAGTTGCCAAAATATCATCCGCGAACATAGCTAGCTTATATTCTGTGGAGCCAACCATGATACTGTGGATGTCAGAGTTGGCTCTAATCGCACAGGCGAGTGCCTCAATGCACAAGACAAAGATCAGTGGGGATAAGGGGCACCCCTGTCTGGTACCATTTGCAATCGAGAGGGAGCTAGATAGGGATCCATTGATCCTAACTCTCGTGGATGGGGTACGATATAAAGATAAAATCCTCTGGAGGCAAATGCGGCCGATACCTAGATTAGTAAGGACCCCCATCATGAATGCCCAGTCCACCATGTTGAAGGCCTTTTCGGCATCTGTCGACAAGAGAATGGTAGATGTATCTGTGTGGTATACGTGATGAATAAGGTCCACTACCTTGCTGGTTTTGTCCCTAGCTTCTCTCCCCTCAATGAATCCCACCTGATCAGGATGAATAACGACCGGCAGCAGGCTTTTTAACCTATTTGCCAGCATCTTCGCATAGAGTTTAAGGTCAACGTTGAGGAGAGAGATGGGGCGGTAGTTTTAATATTGACCAGGGTCCTTCCCCTCTTTTGGTATAACCGAAATATGGGCCTCCAGAGACTGTTTAAAGAAATGTGTTGTATCAGACAGAGCATTACAGGCATTTTAGAGTAAAGGACTTAATTGTTCTTTGAAGGCTTTGTAATAACTAATGGTGAAGCCATCTGGGCCTGGACTCTTCCCAGAGGGGGAGGAGGAGATGGCCCGATACAGTTCCCCTTCCGTCAAGGGAAGTTCTAGAGAGGCGATGTCCTCCTATGGCAACTTAGGGTATTTGACTTCAGAGAGATAAGATTGAATAAGGGAATTTCATGAGGGGTCGTCTTGTGAATGAGAGATGTCCGATATATTATAGTTGTATTAGTAAGCCTGAAATGAGGCTGCGATATCTTCTGTCTTATGCACATGTTGCCCAGAGTCATTATCTATAAAGTGAATATAGTTATTTGCCCTTTGTTTTTTAAGGGCTCAGGCGAGCATACGGCCAGTTTTGTTGCTGCCTCTAAAAAAAATTAGAGTCGGAGAGGAGGGTATTTAACACCTTCCATGTCTCTGTTAGTTCTGCCAATGTGGAATCAGAGAGGATGGCCTTGTGTGCAGTCTCCAGGGACTTAATTTTGTGTAACAGGAGGTCTGATAGGTATGGGATTTTTGCTTTTTAAGCAAGTCCACAATTTGAAAACACTTCCCCCGTAAGACACATCTATGAGCCTCCCAAACGGTAACTGGGGAAACCTCTGGGGTTGCATTAAGTTCAATATAGGTTTTGATAGTGTATACAAGTTGTGTCCACTGTATGGGGTCGTGAAGTAAGGTCTCATTGAATTTTCAGGGCCAGGATGGTTTGGAGGAGCTAGCTAGGGAAATTCAAATATGTATAGGTGCATTGTCAGTCCATATCATTACTCCAACAGAGGCGCTGTCTAGAAGATTCAGGTGTCTATAGCTGATAAATATATAATCAATTTGTGAATATGAAAGATGCCTATGCGAAAAATGGGTATAATCTTTATCTACGGGGTGCAATATTCTCCAAGCATCGGCCAGTCTGGAATCATGGAAAAGCTTCCGCACCTTGCGATGCAGGTTTTCCAAGTAACTGGAGTGCATATTAGAGGAATCAAGCCTGGGATCCAAGATCCAATTGAAGTCACCTCCGCACAGCCCAACTCCCTCCAAGTGAGGGTCTATTTTTCGTAAAGTCGTATCTAAGAATGAGTGTTAGTCCTGGTTAGTGAAATAGATGTTGACCAAAGTAAGGGCCTGACCATGGAGAGAACACTTAAGAAGGAGAACTCTGCCCATCACTATGCTGTGTATATTATTAACTTGTAGAGGAATTTTTCTTGCTATAAGTATCACTACTCCCACAGCCTTATGGTCTGGATTGTTATTATAGAGAACTGTAGAGAAGTATGCACTGGTGAGATGCGGGTGGTTAAGGTCAACTTTAAAATGAGTTTCTTGGATTAGCGCAATATCAGCTTTTACCCCCTTTAGGAATCTCAACAAATTCTGGTATATTAAGACCATTAACATTCAAGGAAACTATGTGCAGTTTATCAGCCATAGTCCCAGAAGTAAAGGACTAGCTGTATAAGCGAGAGCATTGTGTTAGGTAACAGAGCTATAGATCCTTTCTGGGAGGAAGAGTGAGGAGAGAAAAAGAAAGAGAAGGGGGGGGGTGAAGTATATGGACAGCACATTTGAAGATAAACATGCTTAGGTAGCAACATCACCCCTGAGGGGAGGACAACAAAGTGTTGTGGTGAAAGACAAAGTCAGGGAAGGAGGGGGAACCTGTCTTTCTAAGAAATGGAAGAAAAAGTGTTGCAGAAAATATTGAAGGGGTAGTAACCTCTTAATTATCTAATTATTTGTGTTAACAACGCTAATATCATTAGTAAAGTACTATGTGTGATGAGAATAAGGGTGGGCTCCACCCTGAGGAAAGGGAGGTAGCTACTGATTGTGGGGGATACTTTTCTGGGTCACTGTCCTTGTTGGAAGCGACTGTCTCAGAGCTAGCCAAGAAAAAGGGAAGAGAGGATGGGGGAACTTGGGTACAGAGAGGATAAGATTGTTGGATTTATTGTGGCTAATTGGAAGTCTAAGTTGGGGTCTTTTAAGGCTAGGCAAAGTGCTATCTATGGGTCTCAATAGTCATCCGTAGTCTATCTAGTGTATAGAAATTACGTTGCATGATATGTAAGGATCTTCTAGGTGTGAGTTACAATTGTAAGAGCAGTAACATTTGCTGTGACCATAAAGGTCTATTTATTATAGCAATAACAGTAACATAAAAACGAGAACAATGAACGGAATACTAAGTATTCACTGCTAATCTACAGTCTAACCTAGGCTTGCAGGGACAAAACTTTAGAGTCCAGCAGCCTATTTGATACCTTTTTATGAACAAGTCAGGCTTAACTTATGAAATGGGAACTGTGTTAATAATCAACAGTAGTATATTTAGAACATATCAAACTTCTATATCTAGATCATGTTACATATCACCTATCAACAGATTCAGTGTAGCATGGCTATATATTATCATGTTCCTAGACTTCAATATAACAAGTAAGGATAACATATTGATGGGTCTTATAGGTTGAAGCAATATGCCTTATGATGTTCGTTAGTTACCTTTATAGCATTGCCTAGCTATTGCCTAGGACTATTGACCTTGATACGTGTGGTGGCTATGTAGAAATTGTAATATTACAGATCTTTCTAACCCTAGCCAATACATGTTAAACATAACTAAACAAGGCAATAAAGAGGGAGAAGGGTAGTCTTATCTGTTCAGTGACTAGGTTAAAGATATTGGGCCTGACCCAGAACTACGCGTTGAAGCGAATTTACGCATGGCGGACATGTAAAATCGCTGTTTAGAACGCACTGCGCATGCGCACCATAGAAAATACGCACATTCACGTAGCGTTATTGTGAACGTATGGGCCATTTACGTATGTGATACTTACATGTGGGCGTGCCAATTTTACGTGTGTCCAAAATACGTCTGAAATACGTTAAGTAGGCGGGGGTTTGTATTTAAAGTGTACAGTATGGGGGGGCTTAGCTGCGTAAATTCGTCTAGCCCATACGTACGTGCGCGTATGACTGCGGTTACGTTGGAAAAAGTTAAGGTAGGGTTTGGAAGGCGTATCTTGACAAAATACGTACGTTCAAGGGTTTGGGAAGCGTATCTTGACAAAATACGTCCGTGCAAGGGGTGTGCCGAGGGGAGTGTAGCGAACTTACGTGCATGAAAATACGCTCCACGAATAAACGTACGGCACACGTAGTTCTGGATCTACCCCATTGTTGAGAGCTCCCTCTTCAGATTAGATCTAAGGCATATCATGGTTAAGTTCTTTTAAGTTGCAGAAGGACTGTAATCAGGTGGATTCCGGGTGGCGAGGGAATCCTCGTTGATGGGGTCTTTTCCTTGGATGTTGTACAAGGTGCCATTGGTCTTAGATAGCAGTTGACGTCTCTGGTCTGGAGAAGGTGTCTAGGTCAAGCCAATTGGAGATCTTGATCTCACCAAGGTTTAAGGAGGTGCAAAAAGATGGGACATCCAGCGGAGAGCACAGGACAAGCAGCCTTCCATCATGCAGGACTTGTAACGACATAGGATATCCCCAGCGGTACTTGATATTTTTGTGGTGAAGTGCTTCGGTGAGTGGTTTCAAGAGTCGCCTTTGTTGCAGGGTGCACCACAAAAGATCCTGAAAATTTGTATTTTATGACCCATAAAGTCAAAGTTAGGCGAGGCTCTTGCCTATTTTAGAATCTCTTCCTTTTGGGAGAAATAGTGGAGTCTGCATATGACGTCTCTAGGTGTGGCAGTAGGGGGCCCTTGTGGTTTAAGTGCTCTTTGAAGACGGTCAAATTCTATATCATCGTTAGGGTCCTGGGCCAAAAGTTCCCCAAACATTTTTGTGAGGGCATCCTGCATACCTGGTTGGGCCACATCTTAAGGGAGTCACCATACTCGGAGGTTGTTCTGGCGCCCCCTATTGTCTAGGTCATCTATTTTAGCCTGCATTTCTTGAATGCCCATAGTGTGTTTCTCTAAGTTTCCTCATACTTGGTGCAGTTGAAGGTCCCGAGAGGACTGGCCATTTTCTAGATCAATGACTCTATCTGCCAGATGTGAAATGTCTTTCTGGAGAGACATCACCTCTTGGCGGATTGAATCTCTTAAATTAGTTTCAAGTGTTTGCATGTCTTGTTTAGATGGGAGAGATTTCACATGAGCTGATATCTCGCCAATTTCTCCTTTAAGTTGTCTATTTCCATGGTGGATGGAATTGCATGTAAATCATGAGAAGGAGAGGAGGCCAAAGAGGCTCATTATCTGAATCTTCCACTGGGGTTGTGGTGGATAGAAAAGTGTGCAGATCCTGTTGGGATCGATCCGGGCAGGGGGTGTCTGGGACCTTGCATTGTTGAGGGCGCTTATCTTTCCTCATGTGGGAGAGGGAAGAAGTGGGGCGGAGCCCTACTCATATTGCTGTGGTAAATGCTTTAGAAAAAAAAAAGGCTTGGAGGTCACATACCCCTAAAGGGTTAAGTTATCACATGGTGAGGTTACATAGCAGGGTCACTGTGAGAATTATAGGGTTATGTCAGATTTGTCAAGGTCTGAAGGGGTCTCTGGATTCACATGTCCCGTATATGAAGCACAACCGCTAAATCTGAAATAGCACTGCAGTACTTTGACTGGTCACTAGATGGCAGCCACAGTCAAGAAATTGAGTTAAAGTGAAGTTTACTCCCTACAACAGATTCCCTCTCAGTGTGCTTGGAAGTGGTGTCTGTTTAGGCTACCTTGTGGGGCACAAGTTGAAATGATCACATAGAGAAGTTACATGACAGAGCCCCTGATGGCTGTAGTGAAGTAGTTTAAGTAGTGTCTGCCAGCTTTGTGTAGATATCTTCAGCTAGTAGGAGCAGCTCCAGTAGCAGACCACAACAGGGGGATGTGGATATCAGATCTCAGTGTATTTGGTGGGGAGAGAAATAAGTGTCCTCATATAAACAATAGCACAGTCTCCCAAGGATGTTTCACTGTGGCCCCCAGGGATTTAGCAAGGTTACTATAATGTAGGGGTCTCTCCATCCAGATAGTTAATGGCTTTCCCACCACGTTGACTGTCTGTGCTGTAGACCAGGGCTCTCCCCTGTACTTGTGCAGCTGCAGATTGTCCAGGCGATGATGGCGCCGGGGAGGCGGACTGCCACTGTGTCCACACCAGGAAAGAACTTGCTGTAGACTTTATTTAGCCTCCACAGCTGAGCGAAGTGCCAAAAAGCCGGAGGTTCCCAGAGAAAGTGCAAAAGAGCTTTGCCGCGGTCGGAGGGGGAGAAGGAGGAGGCCAAACTCTCCGCTCACAGCATCCACAGACAGAGTTCCCGCCGCAGCAGGGTCTAAGATAGTGGCCAGCCTCAATGTCCCACACATCTCCTCAGTCGGCGGCAGGCAGCTTCGGCGTCCTTCAGGTCTGGCTGGGCAGCGCTGAGAGAAGGACTGTCCACAACATGCGGGGCCTTCACCCAGGACACTCCACCGGGCCAGTGGAGTCAGGAAAACCGTGAGGCCTGAGAATGCAGAGGTAGGCCTGTCATCACTTTGGAGCTCTGGACAGCCAGCTCAGCAGGAGGTCCGGGCTCTAGGAGGGTCAGGGGAGGCTCTAAGGTATGTGGAACCCAGAGATCAGGTTCTCAATCCCAGGAGTGGGGTGGATTAGGGCCTTTTAGCACCCAAAATTGAGGAGCTCGCAGAAACACGTCTGCTCGTCTCCTCTGTCAGACCACGTCCCCCAAAGAAAGCATATTGGTTCCATTGAGTGCATTTACCATGGGTATGATTAGGAAATTATACACTGACCTAAAGTGTTCTTTAGATGCTATGGAAAATGCTGGTTTCAAATGCATTTTCAATAACACAATCACAAACAAAATTAACAGTGGGTTCTTGCCTATAACCATTTAACCGCATTCTTAAACCGTTAAACTTTAACATACCCCCTGTAAAAGCCCGTTTCATTTGCTTAGGATCCTTTCCAGCCAAATCACCTCCTTTCACTTTAGCTTTTGATTTGTAGCTCCCCATAATTATTAAGCTGGAATCAACTATATTTTTTGAAATACCAAAAATAACATCTGTGAGAGGCAGCCCCACAAAAAATACAGCAACATATTCTTGTACAACAATCTTAACAATGTAAACATGTTATAAAGCAACACAATCAGTATCTCTCCAAAAAATAAAACACACAGTGATGCGAGCCATACTTTAAAAAACAGGTTGACATTTTGGTCCCCAAATAGACCTTTTTCAAGACATTCTCAAACAGTAAATGTCATAATGGAAGGAACAAAAAAGGTCCGGCGCTCCAAACATACATTATATAACACTATGTGTCAGCACATAAATAAAAAGGAGGTTTAGTTCACAATATAGCTATATTGGGTTAAGCGCACCTGCCCAGCGTCAAGGCACCTCCTGTAGGTGAGTCCCTATCCATTTGCTATATGTGTACACAGGAGGGGCCTGATCCAGACCTACGCCCGCCGTCTCTAGGACGGCGGGCATAAGCGTAAGATCGGCTGAAAAGCCGATCTGCGCATGCGCCGGGCAGAAGTTGCAGCGCCGTAGGGACGCTGGAGGGGACGTCCCCTAGTGTCCCTACGTTCAGGTTAGTGTAGTTGGGCGGGGGGAGCTAGTTAAATGAGGGTGGGAGGTCGGGCTAAGTGACCATACGCTCATGTGCGAGTGTATGGCCCCTTCCTTATGCAGGCTGAAGTTAGGGTAGCCTTCAGCCAGCGTAAGGAAGGGGCCATATGCCCGCACAGGGAGAGTGTCGGTGAAAGTAAACGCCGATACGCTGTGCTTTAGTAAGCACAGCGCATCGGCGTAGGTCTGGATCAGGCCCAAGGTCTCTGTTAAGACACTACCTGCATTTGAACAGTATGCAGCGGCCATGTTTAAGGAGGGGTCAGACTCCCAAATAAACCTAAACAATAGCAAGAAAAGTGGCTGCGCTTCTGGTTCAACAAATTAAATGTGTGCAAGTGTACATATATACATACACACCACATAAATTAATGCCAAAACATAAACATTGAATCAAAATTTATTCAGCAAACAACAAATTAAAAATATACATAAAAAGTCCATATAGTAAGCCAAGTGTAACAAGATATAAAAAGCAGCATAATAAAATAAAAAGAGATGAAAGAAAATTCAATCTACAAAGCAATCTTTATTTGTATCATCAGCATAATATATTACACTATCTGCAAATCTTGGATAACACAGAGAAAGTTACCAGTAACATTAAAGTGACCAGTTAGATAAATTCAAACACATAAATGACATGCGACACAGTGTAAATAAAATACTAACACTGGGCTGGATCCAGCCCTAGTTAAGTGCTTGAACTTAGTTACTCCTGGGCTAAACCATGTTGATTGCAGGGGGAGTCAAGGTAATTGTATTCTTTGCATGTAGGGATATATCTTTGAATTGCTTACTGCACACAGATACTGACCAGCTTTACTATCACACTGTTATTTAGACTTGGGATAGGAAACATCACCTCTCAACTCTAATACTGTTTGCAACAGATGAAATATGACTCCCCTGCAATCACCATGGTTTAGCCCAGGAGTAACTAAGTTCAAGCACTTAACAAGGTCTGGATCAGCCCCACTGTCATTAGGGGAACAAATGTAAGAGCCGCAGCAACAGAAAATATGCATTGTCTCACAATGTACCAAGCCCAGACAGTAAATATATCAATTAGCATCAGCTTGGTTATTAAACTGCAAACGGCATAGTGCCCCACTCACGCACCTCACAGCCAGGCATAGCTTAACGAAATAAAGACACTGGTCCGTATTCAGAGATCTGTCTTGCGATCGGGTCGCAAATATACGCACCTACGGAGCAAGACGGATCAAGTTACACCCACCAAAATCCCAGTCACTCCCCTTGGTTTCTCCGCGCGGGTGTAGACTTAGAACTGCATTGACTTGCCCTAACTAGCCGCACTCACTTCTGACCTTATGTATCTTAGGTGCGTATATTTGCGGCCCTATAACTGTAAGCGCGCCCACTTTCCATCATCTAAATGCTTCCCCCCGCCCATTTCTATGCAAATCCTTCGTTGCTTATGTTTCCGTCTGACTTAGGTGCAGATTTTTCCACGCCCGATTCACAAGTCCGTCCCTTAGGCATTTCCGCGCTTAACCTCTACGTTGACGGCGTATAAAAGTTACTACGCATGCGCAGTTAATGCGCAGTCGATCAGATCCTAAAAATACGCATGGAACTTTCGTCAAAAACGGATCTCTGAATACGGCCCACTGACACCAATGGCTGGGTTTAAAAAGGGAACATGGGCCCAGATCCAGAACTACGCTTCTGTGCGAATTTACGCCTAGCAGACACGTAAAATCGTGATTTTGTATGTACTGCGCATGCGCATGACAGATGATATGCTACGTAACGTAACTCTGAGCATATGGGCCATTAATGTATTAGTTGCGTAAATTCGTACGTGTGGGCGTGCCAATTTTACATGTGTCAAAAGTACGTCTAAACTACGCAATATAGGCGGAGGCTTTCCTTTAAAGTGTACAGTATGGGCATGTCCGTGGCTCATCCGTACGTGTGCGGACAACAGCAGTTACGCGGCCAAAAGTTAAGGTAGGGTTTGGAAAGCGGAAAACGGTCAAAGTATGTACCTTCAAGGGGTGTGCCTAAGGGAGTGTATAGAAGGTATGCACGCGTAAATATGCTACGCTATTAAATGGATTGCAAGTGGAGTTCTGGATCTACCCTATGATGTTTATTAAGATTGGGCCAAACTGTAATTAATTTATTATGATTACGATGACCATAAATTACCAGTCATCTGCAAGTGAACTAGGTGGCTCAATACCAGATGAGGGGTTCAGCCTAACACCTTAATATTGAGGTCATCTAACATGACCTCAGCGTCCCCGTCTGATCCTCCAGCATGACACTCGACCCTCGTGAAATGCCAACCCCAGCACCTGGAAGGTGGCAACCTACAGGACCCAATGTCCTCGCATCATGGCTTGTGCTGCTATCTGACCAGACGACGCCCAGTCTCCAAACAATTCCCCCATGCGCCATTGCTGACCCCCCACTGCTAGCGCTCCACCATGTTCCGTCTGTAAAGAAAAAAAGTTTAAACATGAAAATTTCTAAACTCTAAAGGGAGCAAAGGAGGGAGAATCTTGATCTGAAGAGATCTCACTTCCTGCCTCACAGTCCCTCTTATACCCCTTAACTCCTCCCAAACTAACTCCACATCCCAATCTAGCTAACAGACTCCAACCACTAGATTAGACCTGCCTGCAAACTGCTAAGTGGAGCCCAGCCCTGCAGTTTATGCCCCTGTAGCCCTATAGGGTCCTGGGTTCTTTATATAGTGACAAGCAGTGCTTAGAGTGTAGCCCTATCATCCTCAACAAGACTCCCACTCTCTGTTTTGAGCATTACTATACCCTTAGTTTTTTGCCTTTCATTTATATAGTTTTTGTCCCCATTTCACACCAAGCATGTCAGTTTTTCCTCAGTTTATGCCTTTGCTGCCCTTTCTTATACAAAGGTATGTTGATATTAATAATACATATACATATATATTATATATATATTATTATACATTATAATATATATTTTAAAATGTTCCCACTACTCCTGCGCTCCTTTCATGTGCCTCCAATCTGCCAAAGAATCACTTACACATTTCCACAAAATCAGGTTTCCGAAAATCTAGCACCCTTGTCTATGTGTGTCTCTCTCAGTCATTATACTAAACCATACTGCTTGATGATCACAGGATGCTAAGGTTCTCATCCATTATTACTACTGACATTCTGACCCTGATTCAGAGATTGAAAATAAGAGAGGAAAGTTACACCAAATCCATTCGATACAGAGCCAATATCAGAATTTTATAGCCATTTTAGTAATGTCTTGCAATATGACATTCTCCATTTTCCTAATCCTGGTCAATGCTTGAAGTGAGGGGGTATACAGGGGTATGATATACCATCACTTCTCCCACTGATTTAATTGAAAAGCTATAAATCTCCATTCACTTCTATTATTTCTAGTTTCATAACGCCACCTCAAAATTTCCACTTTGAACACTTGTCCTGGTGGGCTATGAATAACCCCTGGGTTTCTGTGGTTATCCAGAGATTTATGTATAATCATTTCAAACTGATTCAAATACAAAAAATATTATACACTAAACACTTTCATGATTGTAAAAAAATTTTATATATATATTTGTATGATAAATTACTGTTACATTTATTAAACAGAGAAAAACAAGTTGTTGATATCCTCAGGTATATCTCTTTCACATAGCATCAGAATAAATAGTGTCACTTAGTGCTCTGCTTTAATTTATAGATGAAGAAGAATTGTAATGAGAGAAATCTGTAAGTAGATATTCTGGGAATAGGAGGCTGATATAAGGAATAGGGGAATACTGAGTATATAGAATTTGTTTAGAAGATTTACATTTATGTTCTATGCATCTGCTGCATGTTGTTAAACAACAGGGACGGTTACAATCAATGAAGTTTACTTTAAGCCATCAGCTATGCAGGGACACTAAAATATGGTTATGAATTTTGACCCAGTCCAGTTTTTCTAACGCCACCTTTGCTTTTAGTCCCAAATGCAGTCATGTTAAACAAATTACTAATAATCTGCTCCTTACATTATTCCGCAAGGAGGAAGCGGCAAAACTGCAGCCAGCCCATGACCACCTTGAAGTTCAAGCAGAGGTTCAGCTTCCAACATATCATCGGACGTTGTGGCTTTGGAAATGTAACTTTTATTGATTTCCAATGTGCTCTAAGGGTTTATTATGGGGTAGTGATTGTGCCTATGTATATGGCATTACATCAAGGAGGAAGAGCTCATTTTTATATGCACATTATATTTAATTCACCTGGTCCTGTGACATCTCATTTCTCAAACAGGTTGTCCTGGCTACAGACACCCTCACAAGGAAGGAGACGGCAGTCAAGATGGTGAAGATCGGGAGCCTCTCATCAGTCCAACGCATGAGGATGCAGGTGGAATGGACAGTTCTTCAGGTCGCCAGAGGATGCCCCTTCTTGGTCCACGGCCTTTTCTTTGAAACCAAGGTATTTCCATGAATGTTCCTTGCATTTTCCTGTGATGCAATATTAAAAAGGTCACATATGTTCTATTATTCTGAGGAAGGATTCCACTACATTAAAATACTTACATTCCCACAAAAGACAGTAATTGTGAACTGTGGAAAACATTTTTACAGCATATCACAAATACTATATACAACATTCCTGATTGTGCGCGCACGAACAGGTGGAGAATTATGGGGTCTATAAAGCGGATCACAAAACAACTATGGCAATCCTCAGAATGGAACCTTAAGGAGTGATGCTCTGCAGCTTTTTCTTATTGGTCGCTGCAGCGTGATGCGCCTCCTGTTTCTCTCCTCTGCATATACACAGAAAAGACACAATAGACACTAAAGAGGAGAAGATTATGGGGATCACCGACAACGGTAAGTGCTCCTGGACTGAGCTCTTTTCTGCTTAAATCTAATGTTTCGCTCTACTGTCCATGTTCTCTGTTAGAAGCTTCTGGTCCTTGCCATGGAGTATGCCAGCGGCGGCGATTTATATCAGCTCCTGTGCAGAAGACGCTGCCTAGAGATCTCCACACCAACGTAAGTCTTATCACAGGATTGTAGTGAGACTCAAGCAGTAATTGTATGTAAATCTGACACATAGGAGTTCACATTTTAATTATAAAATAAACAAACACATACAAATTTTTAGGAAATAACGTTATGTTTGTATTTCCTCTTTACCACTGTTGGGTTTTTTGTTATATTACTTCTGTTCCTTTGATGGCTCTGCCCTTACACACAGGCATTTTCTCCTGGTGAGCCTGCACACATGGGGCCGGATCCTGAACTCTGTGTGAAAATGTACAATCCTGAAAGCTGAGACCCTCTTTCCTACACACAAATAACTCCTGCGCATTGCATAGAATCTGCAACATCCCAATATTTGTAACATTTTATTTTATACAGATTCTACGCCACTGAAATGGTCATCGCACTCCAGTTCCTCCATTCCAGAGGATTCATTCATTGGTAACTACAACTGTTTTCTCAATGACCAAAGAATAGGTCGCGCTAACATGGACGTTACAATAACTTTCACCAATTCCTTCAGGCTGATTTGTCATTTTAGTAGACATCCCTCTTCCTGCTACTCATATATTTGTCAGGAGAAAGAGCACAATACTGTTAATTTTCTGTTTATTTTATAATGTTTGTAGATCTTTCCGCCTAATGTATATATTTTACATCATACTTGTAGCTGTCATGGAAGATGGGAGGGAGTCATGATTTCTGGCCATCTCCTGGATCATGCCATTTTCTAAAACTTAATTTAATCTAATACTTCAAACTTCCAGAACTGCATATATACAGAGAGGACTTATTCTTTACACACATGGGGGTAGATCCAGAACTCCACTTGCAATCCGTTTACGCGCGCGTATATTCTATACACTCCCCTAGGCACACCCCTTGAATGTATGTATTTTGACCGACTTCCACGATTAAAACCCTACCTTAACTTTTGCCCACGTAACCGGTGTCGTCCGCACACGTACGGATGGGTAACACGTATTTACGCAGCTAAGCACGCTCATACTGTACAATTTAAATGAAAACCCCTGCCTACATTGCGTATTTTAGACGTAGTTTTGGCTCACGTAAATTTGGCACGCCTACACGTACGGATTTACGCGACTAATACGTGAATGGCCCATACGTTCAGATTTACGTTACGTTACGGAGCGTATTTTCTCTGGTGTGCATGTGCAGTACCTACAAAATAGCGATTTTACGTGTCTGCCAGGCGTAAATCCGCTCAGAAGCGTTGTTCTGGATCTGGGCCATGATCTGTAAAATGATATTTGATATATTTCACTGTTATTTCTGTATATCAACTATTTAATTGCCACCCACATTATGAAATTCATGCTCACATCATATGCATAGGAGTTTCCATAAGAAGGAAACTGCTCTCAGACAAGCATGTTACAGTATTGATAAATCTGCCACAGTCTCTTTTGATACTTGATAGAGTGTAACAGAATTGCCCATTGACAACATCAATTCTAATTATTGTTTAAAGACGTAAACAGTTTGCAATATAATGTTTTTCAGAGACCTGAAACCAAAGAACATTCTGATTGGGAGCAGCGGGCACATGAAGATCGCAGACTTCGGGCTGGCCGTGGAGAAGACTGGTGGAGTAAGGGGGTATGCAGGAACAAAAGGTTTAATTGCCCCAGAGGTAAGGTGTCAAATAAATAAGTGTAGCATGGCGGATGGTGGTCATTAGCATACAGAGTGGACAATGATGCTTAAGGTAATGATGATTATAAGTGTGACTAGTAATGACAATCTATGTGTGTGACTGCTAACCCTTAGTTTCCCTGCAACTCCCCAAATTTAATCTCTCTTTTTATTCAACTCGTTCCCTCTTATTGATAGATGCTCCAGAGTCATCCATACAACGCCAGGGTAGACTGGTACTCCTTCGGCGTTGTTCTGTGCTGCATGACCTCCGGAAAACGCCCACCATCCTGCCAGCTGTCATCTTTACCAGAGGGGCCGAGGAACATCATTGAAGAGGTGAGTATGAGTAGATGCCTAGCATACAACCCTCAGCATAAGGATATCATAAATATTATGAATGTTGGTGGTAACTGAAAAAAACTCTAAGGGCCCGATTTAATTGCCGGCGAAGTTTTCAAAAAGATTGCGTCTGAAAAAATACAACGCCTTCGCCGGCAATTGAACGTTAAAAATTCGCTGATTCAATCATTTTTTTTACCGCTGCGCTAAAACAGCAGCCAGCGGTAAAAAAATTTTACGGAGAAAAAAAAAATACCTTCTTAGAACGTCACAAGTTACCTCCTGCTAGCAGGAAGTACCCGGCACTAATGACAGGTTATTGGCCAGTGTCTGAAATAACGTTCTCACGATATTTCAGACTGGCT
>WWET01006086.1:0-14395 GCA_011038615.1 Limnodynastes dumerilii
ACATGGTTTAGCTGAGGAGTAACTTTCCTCTCTTAATTCTAAGCTCCTTCTTAAGTTTGGATCAATCCCATAGATTTGTTGGTTGGTAACTACAGAGATTTGTCATACAGCAGAGTTTGCTGACCAGAGATGTAGCGCAATGAACAGACAGCAGATTAACAATGTAAATTGAACAGAAATGCTAAGTACAGTAAAGGTGACCTAGTCAACAGACAAGAGTATATAGCATCAGCAAGAACGCTCACAGCAGCCAAACACTCAGCATGCACTTACTGCAGCAAACGCATAGATAAGGGAAAGAACAGCGCCCAGCATGTAGGAAAACACCAGATCTTGCAGCATTACAAATCACTTTGCTAACGTGTTGAAACTGAATTTCTCAGGAATATGGCACACTTTAAAGAAATAAATCCCTCTAACGTTGTCCTCCATGTTTGATGTGAAGCATTTATTAATTGCATGGAAAATGGAAGATCAAGTCAAAAGTCTTCTCACCTTAAATAATCAGAAAATCTGCAAGTTAGACTCAGGAGCTATGTGTGATGTGATGATCAGGAGAGACTGTATCAAGATAATAAAAATTATTCTAAAATAATCTAGCGCTCAATAAATCCCAAATAATCTCTACCAGTGTATTTCACTTAGTAGTCAGTATAATGAGTGTATAATAATAATAGATTGCAGGCAGCTTTCAGGAAGAGAATATTGACTTGATTTAAAAGTAACAAGTTGTATCTACTCTGTTTATTCCTTCAATCGACACTTGCAAAAGAGAACCAGAGAAGAAAAGAAACATATAATGTAGTATGTAAATAAAAACTTAGGGCCTGATTCAGAATTAAGAAGGTGCTTAAAATAAGAGAGGAAAGTTACTCCTGGGCTAAACCATGTTGATTGCAGGGGAGTCATATTTCATCTGTTGCAAACAGTATTAGAGTTGAGAGGTGGTGTTTCCTATCCCAAGTCTAAATAACAGTGTGATAGTAAAGCTGGTCAGTATCTGTGTGCAGTAAGCAATTCAAAGATATATCCCTGCATGCAAAGAATACAATTAACTTGACTCCCCCTGCAATCAACATGGTTTAGCCCAGGAGTGACTTTCCTCTCTTATTTTAAGCACCTTCTTAATTCTGAATCAGGCCCTTATTTATTAACACATCACAAACACTAAAAGCAAATAAAAACAATACACTTATATAATAAATATGACAGCTCAACTATCATCCTCCCTGCGTACAAGACTACTTTGATGTAATGAGAGAAACTACAGGTAAAACTCAAAAAATTTTAATATCGTGCAAAAGTTCATTTATTTCAGTAATTCAGGTTAAAAGGTAAAGCTAATATATTATATAGACTCATTACTTGCAAAGTGAGATATTTCAAGCCTTTATTTGTTTCAGCAGTCTTCCCCATGATTGTGAATTTTACTGACCCAGACTGAGAGACCATTTAAAGGCTCAGGAACCCTTTGCAGGTGTTTGGAATAATTTGCTGATTAGAGTGTGACACTTTGAGCCTACAATATTGAACCTTTTCACATTATTCTAATTTTGTGAGATTTTGATTTTGGGGTTCTCATAATCTGTAATCCATATTCCACAAAATTGAAACAAATAAAGGCTTAAAATATCTCACTGTGCATTTAATGAGTCTATATAATATATTAGTTTCACCTTTTAAGCTGAATTACTAAAATAAATGAACTTTTGCACGATATTCTAATTTTTCGAGTTTCACCTGTATGTCCTCCTTTAGAAAATAGACCCGGGTTTCCAAGATCCTATCAGATGTAGTGTTGAGAAAGCAAAGTTCAGAAATCCAATAGCAGCCTGGTCTTTAGCCAGTCTGTGCGCTTAACACTGACGCGTTTCGAGCCAGGTGTAGCTCTTTCTCAAAGTATCCCAATATCCCAGTATCAAGACAGAACCTATAACTCTGCTGTACAGTGGAAAGCTGATATAATACCTGGCATCGCTGGAAGATGTGCACACCAGTCTACATTTAAGATATTGAAAGAAAGACAAAAAACAATACTGTCTAGTTCTACATGTAACTAATGCAATTCACAATTTCAGCTGATTTACACAAGATGGAACATAATGTCTCTGTACCACTAACAAAGTGCAACTGATAAATGCTGATAATTGTATATTCAAGAAGCCAGTTGAGTCTGTACCAAGGAAGCACATATCAAATTTATCCAAGTATCCTGCCATTTCAGAGTGCCCATCAAGGCAAGAGTGAAGACTTTACTTAATAAGCATAAAGTAGATGTCCATAATGCTACGAAACATTTAATCTATTACTAAAGCAGTGCGACTTACTAAATCATGATAAGCTTGGTGAATGTCTTGCATATGCTGCTAACAGCACATGTTTTCATGTTTGATTTGTGAATAAGATACATTCCCACAATACAAGCTGGATGAAAAGCAGCTACATGGCTACATGACCACTTTTTGAACTCCATTAGGCATGAAAAATTGTCTTATATCTTTGTTTGGTCTCTATGTGCACCCGGGGACTACAAAAAGCTACATTTTCTATTGACTTGGCTAAGGGGCTATGGAGACAATAGCAGATGATGTTCTTGTGGTTGGTTGTGGTGAGATGCACAAAGAAGCTGAGGGCAAGTATAATCACATGTTGCTGACACATGAAGCATTGCTGACAAATAAAAAGTAATGCTTCTGTCACATAGACTTACAGCACGCTCTTCTTCACATTTGGGGTGGATCAATCACCCCCTTAACCGCCTTCAACACTTTCCCCCTGTTCAAATGTCACTGGCTCTGCTGAATTGTTACAAAGTTACAATATATTCACTATACAGTGATTCAAACAAAACTTCAGTGAAATATTCAGCAGCCCACAATCTAGATATATAGCCAAAGGGGAAGTGAGGGTTTTGTGGGCACTGAGAATAGAACAGCATTATGGAGCTTTAAGGACAGGATCACTTGCCTGATCCCTGGTCTAAGTACTAATGATGAAGGACCTGATTCACACTTAAGAATATGTTGGTTTCTAGGTGCATATATTTAGGAAGGCGTAGTAACTTATATATGCAGTCTACGTTGGACTTAGGAACGGGACTGCTGTGAATCACCACTATGAACCTAGGACCTGATTCACACTTAAGAAGGGGCCTGCCGGGAAAAATAAAGTATGAAAATTAGCAGATTGGGTGGAGGGAGGCATTTAAATGAGCAAATCTGGCCGCGGTTACGCAGTAACGTTCTTAATTAGCCGCCCTATGCACAAAACTAAGAACCTAAGATAAGGTAGCCCTATGGCATTCGTAAGTCACTTAAGAACCTGAATACCGGGTTGCGTGCCGAGGGAGTCACCTAGATATTAGTTGCGTATATTTAAGAACCTAGCGCTTTCTTTAGTGTGAATCAGGTCCTAGAAATGACTTAATAAAAATATGACTATGGATGAGAAGTCTGCTGCAGTTGTGGATGTTTTCTGTGCTCCTAACCACAAAATTGACCACAATTACACAGAAATTTGAAATGTAAATCTTTACCATAGCACAACAAACTACTACATGCAAACGTTTTCTTGCACTGCTCGCTGCTTTCTTCCCCTCCTATAAAGTTATCATTTTATCCTCAAAAATCAAACAAATTTCCTTTTACAGCAAATATTCACACATTGTAATTCCATCACCAGAATTTTGTTAATTTTTGATCATTTTTAATTAAATTAGAATCCTTTATCCTCTTGAAATGAAAGTTTTATAGTAAAAAAAAAACCAAGTATATAGGTAAATATATGTCTTAATTGAAATATTATGGGTCTTTTTTGCTTTAGTTTTGTCACAGTCTTGTTTATTCCTGACATATGATTGTGACAAAATAGATGGATAGATAATATTCAAATAATTTAATTTATAAACAATCAGTTTAGCTATATACTTGCTGTTTTTTTTTACTACTCCACATCTTTTGTCAGCTCCTAAATGAATCGCTTAGAACCTATTTAATTATACATAAATAATAGAAATAGAAATAAGTCATATTGTGGAAAAATAGATTACAGAAGCTACATATATTTGCTGTTTGCTGTTAGAGAACAGCCTCCTCTGAAATGCCTTAGGGTTTAAATACATGGGGACTCATCCTGAGCTGCGCTTGCTTCTCTTTTATAGGTGTAAGTGCAGCAGATTTTAGCATTACGCATGTGCACAATGGAAGCAAGCACAAAAAATGATCTAATAAACTGCAAAAATGGAGATATTGCCCATAGCAACCAGATTCTAGTTGACATTCTTTAGTATATAATAGGTGAGAGCTAGAATCTCATTGATTGCTATGGGCAACATCTCCACTTTCCCTTTTTCAAAGAGTAGTAAATCTAGCCCTTCATTTTTACTTATTCCACTGTCAGCCACCAGGTTTTTAAACAAAAATGTGTATAATTTTAAGGCATACTAGGTCCAATATAGTTTGCAATAAAGCCAGTTAAACTATGTTCTAAAAGCGCTAATTGTTTCATCTCAGCTCTGAATTTCAGGGAAGATAAGGCAAATTTTCAGGCTTTCATAAAGCACAAGATTTAATGAGCCACAATTTGGAATAAATAAATAAATCCCTAATGGAAATCTAATAAATATCAGCAGTTTAAAAAAAAAAGACTGTTAACATTGCATTCCCAATTTTATTAATGTACAAATGCAAACTGCTAGATGAAAATAGATTAAAGTTTCATTATATATTCAGCAGAATGGCGCAAGCAACGAGATACACAGCGATTTCTAAACCGCTGAAAAACACACTTTCCATTTACTTCCTCTGCATGGTTAATATAAGGGGGACAATATTTGTATGCTGGGAGCAAAGGGTGCACGCATGCCAAGGTGTAAAATAGCCGAATAGAGGCTTCCTATTATTTTATTATTTTTTCTTTATCTTTCCAAGGCAATGATCATTTGATTATTAAGTTTGCAAGACAGTGCACTTTTCTTGTTTGATGAATTGTAATGATATTCTTTTTTAAATAACATTGTGCATCCATGAATCAGATTAGCAGTGATAATTAGTTCCTGGCACAGAACACAAACTTATTTTTCTTTATTAATTCTATAATTCATATCTAGTAGCCAAAGAGGAAGTTAGTTTACATTTTATATGCCCCGGAGAACTTTTTTTAATCTAATTAAAATCACTATATAGCTATATTTATTAAAGCAGCAATTCCATTAAAATAAGGCATGATTTAACATAAATCATAGTGGCAGACTATATGGAGAACCCTGATTCTTAATATTTGCAATTGTATTTTGTTTTTATTGGTTTTTTTTTTACATTTCAGCTAGTAATTAGTCTGCACAGTGTTAGTTGTCATGTAATTACATGGAAACTGCAGTCACATGACATAGGCCTGGATTCATAGTTACGTAGTTTTCCTCTTACGTACGTTGTTTTAAGAATTGACCTACTACGCATGCGTAATAGCTTATCTATGCTATCTACGTGTTATTTCTGTACGTAGAAATGGTACGCAGATAGCGTAAATGAGCTACTACGCATGCGTAATTGCTCAATTCTTAAAATTGTAAGACGCAAACTACGTAACTGTGAATCCAGACCATAAGGATTAGAAAGGTTGCTATGGAAGGCTTTGCTGAGTGCACTCTGCTGATTTCTCCCACTCCTTCTACTATCACATGATCTACTGAGAACTAAGGACGGGATCTGTGATAGCACTTCCTATGCGGTGCCAGTGGAGATGCAGTATAGGATTCCTGCTATCCAGGCATCCATGTAAGCAATTGGGTGACCAATCCCATCACTTGCACAGTTTCACAGAATGGACACCACTTTAATACTTCTGATCTCTCCCCATTTTAAGTGGATATCGCGGGTGCCCTTAAACTTGCATTCACTGCATTTTTAAATACCGTAATAAATCGCTCTCATTTCCTATCGCCTGGACCGAGCAACAGGTAAATGCCCACTTTGTATGAGCTTGGTCTTTGTGTGTAAAGAATCTTTTGTCCAAGATTACAAGTGCATTATTTAGTATGGAAGGCGGTGAAGCGATAGCTATAACAAAAGCTGAGAAGCACCTGCTCCGCCTCAACACCATAGAACAACGGGTAAGAGTAAGCCCACACAGACACAATAACTGCTTAGATGTGGTTCTGATTCCCAGACAGCGTTAGGAAGCTGCAAAACAGAAATCTGATAAAAGATCTCACACTGTCAGATTGTTCAACAACTGTGAGGTGTGACTGCTGTATAAAAGCTAAAGCCACAAGAAAAAAAAATACCCAAATGACGTGTGTGCTGCTCTGAAATTTCCCACACTAGGAGGCAACATTGACTTTCACATATGAGCACTGCAGATATACAGCCACTTATCTGAAGAAAACCATAGATGCAGCTTTGGACAAGTTACAGGTCTGTATAACAATGGTGACAGTGCAAAAAACAGGTGTGGGTCCCTGCTAAGATTATTAGCTATTTCAAAAGGTTCCAAACTGGCTGGGAGCGATTGCTTTTGTCTTGAAGAGGCAAAGCAATTGATCCCCGGAGCACCGAACATGGTGCTCCGAATGGTAAGTATAAAATCTAACACCCATCTTTTCCCTAATCCTTACTCTAACCCTCCCCTACCATGACCCTAACTCTAATCGTCCCTTCCCCGCAGCCTAACCCTATGTCTCCCATCACCGCAGCCCAACCCTAAGATTCCACCCTAATCCTACCCCTTCCATGACCCTAACCCTACCTTCTGCAAAGCCTAACCCTAACCATCCCCCTAACCCTAAAAGATTACTCACCTCTCCGGTGGGGTCTGCGGCAGGTAAACCGGGTTCGGTGGGTGGCGTTTCTGAAAATGTATGGATAAATGTGCCGATCGGCATAGTTATCCATTCTAAAAAATGAAATGGCAAAATGTTGCCTTTTCAAAATAGTGACAGCTGAAAATCATTTTTCATCTGTCTCTACTTCTAAAAGACATCTCTTGCGGCAGGGACTGCTACTGGTAAAAAAACGCCATATGAGCTAGAGCAGGTCAAGTAACCGAGCAGGAAACAGGTCAGTGATTGTGGATGTAAGCAATTTTTTTCCCAGTTTTGGAGAGAGAAATGCTGTAGAACTGGAATCTATTTCTCATAAGCACAGGGGCTCAGATGGCTCTGCCTCACAACACTGAGATCATGAGTGTGATCACCAGACAAGCTCTTGTCTGTGTGTAGTTTGTGGAGCTGATTCAGAGCTGCGCTTCCATATGTTTTGCATGCAGAAGCGCCGTGAGATTCCACACTGTGCATGCCCAGTACAGGAGATGATAGAAGAAAATGCGCCTGACTGCGCATCCGACTGCTCAGCGCTAGTGGAACAAGGTGTTCCACGACATTTAAATGAGATCATTTAAATAGGCGCAGTAGCAGGTAAAGGTCCCTACGTATCTGACAAAAGCTTACGCCATTTCAGGGGATGGTATAAGTCATGGGCGCAGGTCATTTTCAATGGTAAATGAACCTTGTGAGGTTAAAAAAAGGGCTTAAAAAAGATTTAAAAAAATTTAGATCTTAAATTATTTTTTTTAATATGCCAGCATAGCGGAATACCACTACTATGCTTTGGCATTAAGGTACATGGGGAAAAAAAAAGCATTTTAAACATTAAAACAGCCCATTTAAATGCATAATAAACCATCAGAGTGCCCGGCTGTACAAGCCGCAGCCTCTGCCCATACGACTATAGCTACGCATTCCGCTTACACATAAAATACGGAATCCGGTCCTGTATGTTCTCCCAGTATCTGCCTGTGTTTCCTCTCATGTTACAAATACATGCTAGTAGGTTAATTGATTTCCTCATACTGGTCGTATTCACACCTAAGAAGCTTCTGCTTCTTAGGTGCATATATTTAGTAAATGACCTACTATGCATGCGTCGTGGGTCATTCAGGGGCATAACTAGCCCAAATGGCGCCCAGGGCAAATGTCCAAATGGCAGCCCCCCCCCCCCCTATTTCTTTCCCTTTCCCCCCCCTCCCCCCCTTATCCCCTTCCCTTCCCTCCCCTCCAGGAAAAGAAAGAATAAACCCTCTTACCTTATTCTCTGCGTCTGAAAGCAACTGCAGTGTGGCGTTACATCCTCCCCTCTGTCTTCAGCCAGATAGCGCCGGTCACATGACACACTGCAAGAGTGGACTAATCAGTGTGTCCTATAGGCCGGCGCTGTCCAGCTGAACACTGATTGAACACTGCAGACGCAGAGAGTAAGGTAAGAGGGGTTTATTCTTTCTTTCTTTTTGTGTGGGTTTTGTAGGGTAAGTGACCTGATGGCGCCTCCAAAGCCATCAGCGCCTAGGGAACATGCCCTACAAAACCCATACTAGTTACTCCTCTGGGGTCATTTACGCACTCTATGCACCAGTTAGGTCTCTAAAGACCGCACGGAGTAGTTTAGTTAGCAAGAGGTGGCCTAATGCTGCCTCGGGGAGTGTTTGGCAGAAGTGGGAGGGGGGAGGGATTTAGATTAGCCGGGGAGGGCAGGGAGAGGAGAGGTTTGTGCATAGTTTCTTATGAAGGAAACCACACACGGTAAGATAAGGTAGCCCTATGGCGGGGGAGGGGACCGGAGAAGTAGGTGCGGATACATGTGTATGCACACCTTTGGATCACACACGCATGTCACTATGTCTGTCTGTGTGTTAGGGAATTATAAATATAACAAATGCTCAATGGATAGCAAAATTATGTGAAAAATATTACTGTCTTTATGTCATTATTTAACCCATTTATTAATGGGTAAAAGCATATTATAAGATTTAAAAGTTAGTTGCTTGAGTGTCGGCTGATTATTCACAATATAATGCATGGGATGAAGTCGGTGCTATTCTTGGGATATTACAATAGCACAATTATTTAGCTTTATCGTTTCATAAACACAATGGACCTGATCCTGAGCTGCGTTTCCATCAGGCTTTCTGCCGAAATCGCAACAAAAGTGATCATAGCGCATGTTCACAACGGGAGTGAGCACAGCAATATGGACGCACCACTGCCCCTACATCTGTGTCCATTACCATCTGCTCTGCAACAGAGGAACTAGACGTTCCACTATATATAAATGAGAAAGGGGCTGTTTTTCTCATTTAAATATTCGCAGCAACATAATAAATTCCCTGCGCTTACGTCCTATGCTTACACCATCTCAAAGGATAATGTAAGTAATAAGCACAAGTCATTTTCAATGTGAAATGTCCCTTGTGCTTCAATTTTTTTTTTTTATTAATTCAATGAATTTTTTTATTGATTCAATGAAATAAAATATTTTTTATTGAAATGTATTTATTTATTTTTTATGTCAGTGGAATCCTGCTACTATGCTCTGGCATTAATGAAATGTCAGAAAAAAAAACATTAAAATGAGCTTTTAAATGCTGAAAAAGTGGCCTACAAGCCTTAGCCTCCGCTAATATGGTTACGGCTATGGTGTGGGGGACACGTCTGCTCCTTTTCCCTAAGTCTTATTTAGAGTTGCTGAAAAACGCTAATACTCTGGATCAGGACCAATGCTACAGAGTTAGGAACAGAAAATAAATAACTAACATCTCATCTATCTTCTCATCTCACGCAATTATATGTCATATAGCTGTTGTCTTGATTGTCACCAAAATTAAACACTGTGCCATAGAATGTCATTTAAAAAAAAGTGTTTTTTTTGTCCAATAAGTTATTAATAAAGCAGTAAAATAAAGCTAGTGGTTTTTCACTTGAATCTAGATGAAATATTAGCATGTGGGCTGAGGTAATTTCAGGCGTGTGACTTGTTATTTGGAGATAACACATTTAATTCCTTCAGTATTACGGGCGTGAGTCATATTTTGGGAAGGCTAAAGATGATATATACATTATCTGTTAGGAGGCTGTGTCTTAAAAGGCAAGCTGACACATTAGAATTATAAGTAAAAATTATTACCTTTTGGATACATCTGTGAATAAATGTCAACAGTGTTTCAAGACCTTTTAAAATGAAAGTTAGTATGATAAAGCAAAGCAAAAGAGAGAGTTTAATGGGGGAATGTTTAGTGTGGGGTCCCCTGGCAATGGGGACACATGCAGATTCTTTTTATTATTATTATTATTTTTATTTTTTACAATCTGAGAAGAAATTTCATACATTTTAAGTCTATAGATGTAAATGTCTGCTTACCTTTTTACACTCCTGCTAAAATGAACAAGGGCCAGATTTACTAAGCTGTGGGTTTGGAAAAGTGGAGATGTTGCCCATAGTAACCAATCAGATTCTAGCTCTCACTTTCTTTTAACATACTAGAGAATATCAGCTAAAATATGATTGGTTGCTATGGGCAACATCTCCACTTTTTCAAACCCATAGCTTAGTAAATCTGACCCTTAACCTTTCTGTGTTGTAATAAAAGGATAGCTCACAGAAATTATACCAAATGTTGAGAAATAAATAGCTTTTACAAATCCATAGGAAGTACATAACATCACTAGAAGGTTAATATAGGTATATTGCATCATATAGGTCTGTTCCAGAGCAATTAATCAAGTGATGGAATAGTACTTAAGATCATATCAAGCTAAAATGCACATTGGTAGAAATAGACTAACATGTCCTTCAGTTTAGAATTTGTATCTAAAGAGAGGAAGTAACTGGTCCTCAATGTTGCACAGTGGTCACAATGTAGCACAGTTCTTAAGTGGATAAAGACAGCTGGTTAGAGACAGCTATATGAATAGTATGTAGCTTGATAATAACTCGGTGAATGCCGATAAGCTATAATCATCAACGCACACAAGTAGTGGGTATGGGTTTCCACTAGTGTTGTACAGTTAATGGGTCTGCGATATGGTGTAATTAGCAGAAAAAAGACCTCTTTAGAGCTCGTCAGGAGGCAAGGATCCCCAAGTGGATGCTGATAGCCAGCAGGAGGAGCAGCCGACTATACTGATGTGGCTGCTTGAGCTACGACATTTCACACATTCAGGCTCAGATAATATCGATGAGTCTGCATGTTGGAAATGACAGTTCTTATCTGATAAGGCCACAAGGGTGATTAATAGTGTTGAATCCCTAGGCAGCCACGGGCCCCAGGGGCTAGGCAGGCCCTAGGCAGGTGCCTAAGTTGCCTTGTGGGTAATCCAGCCCTGATCACACAAATGTGCAACTGTCTAATACCATGTTCACACTGAAGCCCCGGCAAAAACCCGGGTTTTTTAACCCGGGTTTTTGCCGGGGCATGCAGCAGAAAAACAGGGAAAACCCTGTTCACACTGCAGCATAGACCCGGGAAATTCCCGGGTCAGGCCCGTTCACACTGAACGGGACTGACTCGGGATTCTTCGGTTCTATGCTGTTAAACTATTGTATACCCCATTCTATTCTATAGTCTATACTATTTCATACCCTATTCTATACAATAGAATAGGGTATAGAATAGTATAGACTATAGACTAGAATGGGGTATACAATACTACGCTACTCACCTCTCCTGCAAGTCCCGCGATGATCCTCTGGGTCCTCGCAGGACTTCATTCACGCGATGCCTGAATGAAGTCTTGCGCATGCGCAGGACCTCCATTACGGCCGGACTTGCGGTCAGCCGCGTCGCAGGACAGGTAAGTTCTGTTTAATATTTTTTAAGTGTTTTTTTTTAAATTAATTTATTGTTTTTATTTATTTAAAACTTTTTTTTTTAATTAAGTGTTTTTTTTAAAGAAACGAAGCTGATTGGGTCTTTTTTGACCCAATCAGCTTCTTTCTGTGCGACCCGTGTTACAAAAAACACGGGTCGCACCGTTCACACTGAGGGCGACACGGGTCAGACACGGGAATTACCCCTCGTTAAATCCCGTGTCTGATTCCCGGGTCTCTCTACCCGGGTCGACGCGGGTGTGACCGTTCACACTGAGCCTAGACCCGGGATTTTCGGTCTTGCCCCGGCAAAGTCCCGGGTTTTTGGCTCAGTGTGAACGGGGTATAACTCAGCCTCTGCTTAATTAATCGTCTGGTATGTTTCTTAAACCTTCCCTGCTAATTTTCCTTCACTTGTGACCAATCTCAGGTAAACGCGTGTCAGTGTGATTGCACTGTAGCGGTGAGAGGTGCACCCTCACCGCAACTCACTCTAGGCTCAGTCCTCTTATTTCATTCTTATTCTCCTATTCGGTCCCCTGTCCTATCGATTTTGAGTCTGGCACCGATCTTATCCTTATTAGAGCAGGCAAGGACCTGTACGGACCCAGAAGGGGGAAGCGCTGCTGTGAGGCAGCTATTAGGGACTAGGGTAAGTGGAAGACGGGGAGCATTAGCAATTGGTGTCGGCTCTGACTTGGACGCTATTCTATACGGGAGAGACAGCTGATCACCATCTTTACCCCAGGATCAGATGAGTATACCCCGCTCATGGCATATTAATCCGTTAAGAAAATGCAACTTTTTACATGCATGTATTTAAGAAGGGATATGCTGGGCATGCGTGGTACCTTAATATACGCAATTTATGTAGGACTTAAGAACGGGACAGCTCTGAACCACCCTTACAAACCTATTTATTCTAGGTTCATAGTGACTTAAGAAGGAAGGGGCGTGCCGGGAAAAGTTAAGAAGGAAGATAAGAAGACAGGATGGAGGGAGGCATTTATATGAGGGTATCTGGGCACGGTTAGGCAGAAACTTTCTTAATTAAGCCGCCCAATGCACACATCTAAGATCCTAAAAATAAGGTAGTCCTATGGCATTCATAAGTCGGATAAGAAGCTGAAAGGGAAGTCGCCTTGCTACTAGTTATGTATCATTAAGAACCTAAAGCCTTCTTAAGCATGAATCAGGTCCATTGTATCATTTATGAATTGCCTTGCAACATATTCCAGCCGCTGCTGAGGTGCACCATTTTAATATATTATAAGTTCATTGTCTTGTTTGTATTTGGGTCTTTAATTTGAAATCAGTTGTAATAAAAGTTATAGTTTAATTGTTAATACCTCTTATCTCAGGGATTATATATATTCATATGTAACTTTGTTGAAACCTTGTTTCTTTTTCTACTCATATTCAGTTGTATCTGCTTGCTGTTTTGTTCTTTTCTGCTGCGTCATATTTATTTGATTATTTGTATATTTGATCCAATTCCGCAGATTTGTATTCAAAGCATAAGGTATCCTTGAAGGAATTATTTGTTGTATGGACACCTGTTCTCACATATTTGTTCTTATTATGTCATTTATTTGATTTAATCTGTCATGGTGGTTTCCTAAACGTGAGAAACTTCTATAATATGACTGGCTGGTCTTATGATCTGAGTGAATCTATTTAATTGTATTTGCAGAATTTTTGCATACTTCACTGCTCATTAATGATTTTCTTTGGATACCATACCCAAAAAGCTGAGTGGATAATCTTTACATAATTGTTTTTGTTCTGTTGCTACCCTGGAAGGGTTAGTAACATGTTGTTATAACCAACCCTGTGCACCGCTTCCTCCCCCAGGATCCGCTGTTTCTTTCCCTCCCTTTCCTTTTACCTTGTTTACCATATTATATATTATCTCCAATCTAATCAGCACTCTATCTGTTTTGGGTTTTTCCTTCGTATTGGAGATTTGGCTCTCTTCACCAAGAGTAGCCGCTAGATTTAGAAATAAAACATTTTTTTTGAAATACGTCTATTTAGTACTTAAATCAGTAGTATTTACAATATTTTCTTATGTTCCAAGTACTCCCTTGAGGAGATCTTCCTCCCATTGTTTTATTTCAAGATTCAATACAATACAATGTTTGTATTCGTATTTTGTGTTGAGTTCCAGTGCATTACCTCAGAAGAATTGAAGATTTATATTTTTTCCTTCCAACAACCATTCAAAAACCTTACTATGTACAATACTGGATTATTTTTTAGCTTGTAATATTTTATTAACAGGGGCCAGAAAATCATTTGTGCATGTGTATGTAAGAACAAATATCAGACTCGCTTTACTGTAATCTCTAAAGAAATGAAAATTCTCTTCATAGATGTTTAAAATAGTAAACTTGGTACCAGCATTGTTTGTTAAAGAATGTTGCTTGTCTCTCAGCTGTGTGGTAATGCTCCTGTCAATGCATTTCGTTAAATTCATATGAACTTTATGAAGACTGCTGATAGGTATACATTATATCTAAAAGCCTATATATAGTATATTGGTTACTCCCTTTCTCCACATCCACATCATGATTCACATTTATGTAATATTTACCCACTAAGTAATAATATAAGTTTTGTAATAGACTGCATAACTTTAATAATACAATTCAAAAAAATGACGTGCACTTAAATTCTTTAACAAATCAAGTTAACATTTTTGAGAGAGAGAGAGAGACAGAGAGAGAGAGGCGAGAGAAAGAGGAGAGAGAGGAGAG
>WWET01006086.1:21008-62626 GCA_011038615.1 Limnodynastes dumerilii
GCAAGTACGGTGCTGCCTGGTTCATCATCCTGGCGGCACTGTATTGGTTGCAGGCAGCCCCACGCGGGGCCTTCACTTTCCGGAGACAGGGTAAGCACATACACAGTGCCTGGACTCCTGCGTCCAGGCACTGTGTATGTGTTGCTATGGCAACACAGTGCCGTTCAATGGCGCTGGGGCCTTTACTGCACAAGTGCAAGCCTGGCCAGGGTTGCAAAAAAAAATTAATTTTTTTTGTGGAGGGGAGGTGGGGGTCATGGGGGGGGCCCCTCGCCTAGGGCCCCGCAAACCCTAGGGCCGCCCCTGATCCTGCTTCATTAGGGACTGGCTAACATCAGCACTAGTCTGAGTAACTGAGCATGTGCAGCAAGTTCCTGCCCTTTAGCTTTGTATATAAAGCACCGTGCTAAGGTCCAGAGTTCAGTGTGGGTGTGTGATAGAGATAGTGTACAATTACTGTGAATCAGAAATATGTCTGTTGCCACAGTGTGTACTTTGTAACCAGATACAGTCTATATCCTGCTTATATTATCTTCTATTATATATGCTGTATACAGGGTGGAATTTGAGGGGGGGGCTATTGCCCCATGCCTAGAGAAGTGCTTGACAGTGCTCTGCTTTCTCTCTTCTCTGGCGCGGGGTAAGGCAAGGGCTGATTTTGAAAAGGGCTAGCATCTCTATTATATGTGCCTGCATCACCGAGAGCAGGGATTCCATGCAGCCTATATAGTTGGTTGTGGGGTGAGGTAGCAGTGGTACAAGGGATATAGATGGAACAATGGAGAGATGTTTGTAGGGAAGAGGAAAAACTGTGAGTGAAGGTAAAAAGAATAAGGACGAGGAACCAATAATAAAAGGGCCCCCTCTAAAATATAATTCTAGATCTGCCCCTGGCTGTATAAACCCTGTGTGCATCCTGTCATACTGTATTACTGTTATACTGCCACATAAGGATAGGAATCCTTTGATGTTTCATCTATTCTAAACCATTGGTAGAATAATTTCAGTTTTCAATGTTTTACCTTGCAATATTTCCTTACCATCAATGGGGTTTCGCCCCAATGTTTTCCTTCTGTTTTTAGATTGTTATTATTATTTTTTTTTGTGACATGTTGTGTCTGCACTAACTGTTGCCAGCTGCCATCACTGTCAGGTGCTTTAGGCTGTAGTATTCAATTTAACTTCAATTAAGAGACTGACACAATAATACTAACCTTCTAATATTCTGGAGGCTGATGAAACTAACAAATCATCAATACCAAATCTGGATAAAAGAAAGACAATATATTACAACTATCACCACTTCAGTTCCTTCAGAACTGGTTTTTAAGGCTGGCAAAATGAAAAGTAAAACCAAGAATAGGCTTAAGAAGGAAAAGCTACTTTTAAAATGCTCAATATAAAAAAAGAAGGAGAAACCACAGCGCTTAAATAGATTCACCAGTTTAGAATGAAGCACTCTGCGACCAAGCAAAATAAAATAAAATAAAAGCAATATTTAATAAGTAAATATGAAATATAGACAAACTAAAACAAACACATAAAACACAATATAAACTCCTAATCACTCCTTAGTTCCTTTGTGAACTATTTCTAGTCGTTTTAAAATTCTCAGATATTTTTATAATATGTCCCTCTCACAGTCAGTTGTGTTTTTCCCTCTGTGTTGTGAGGCCCGTATTTAATCTAGGTCAGGGTACTGTATACTCCTATATTGTTATTAAGTACTGTCATACGTTACATACAATAGTACTTCTGCTAAGGGAATATCTGCTGCGCGGGACTGATGTGAATGTTAAATATTCTCTGTAAAGCGCTGCATAATCTGATAGTGCTATATAAAATCTGTTACTAAATATATATACACAGGGCAATAAAGAGGAACCCTTTGGTGCATAAATCATAGACTCCCTGACAACACAAATAAAACTGTAAATAACAATAAATAATAAGAATGGGGCAGATGCAGATGCACACACGCATTACATGCGTGCGTGGGTCTGTAAGTACGATTGCGTAGTGGGGAGTGCACGCCGAAGACGTAGTCATAACGAGGCTTCCCCTGACCCGTTGACTTCATTTAAATGGCTATTGAGCCATCGTAAGGGAAGGGTCTGCCCCTTCCCTGTAAGTACTGTCATACGTTATGTACGATAGTACTTATGCTAAGGGAACATTTGCCGCGCGCATGCGCAGATGTTCCCTGTGAGTGAATTTACGAAAACGTCTTGCATAAATTCACTGGCGTCTGTACTTCAGGATCTACCCCAATGTAATGAATTAAAACTATAAATTGCCACTATAAATAAACATGAAAAGGGATTTATAATTACAAACAAAACAATTATTAATTAATTTGTATAGTAAAAATGTTTCTTAAAAAGCACACAGTGTCAATGTAAAAATATGTAGTAGTAAAATGTGTATTATGTGTGCATGTATCTATGTGTTATTTTTGGAGTTGTTCAGTGTGACTGTTTAGGGCACCAAATTGTTAAAAAGCCAACATTTTTGGTGTTTTATTTTGTTTTGTTTGTTTATTCCTTCCCCTGTCCATTATATTTGACTTAGATTTAGATTTCAGTTTGCTATTAAATGTAAGAGTGATTTTGATGTTCATTTCCTTGTTGGAGTTGAAACTTTGAATTAAATAATTATTATTTTCTTGGCAAATGTCAACCACTCTGTGTACATTTTTTTTTATTTGTATAAAGATTATTCTTAACATACATTACTGGGCTTACCTAACAAATGTCAGTGATAAAAATAATGATATCAAAAGTACACTTTGTAACGACTCAAAGGAACTTTGTATAGAATCAAATATTTCATCCTTGTGTGACAAGAAGTCCCATAGATATTGCTTTGTGTTTCTCAATCAGTGGTATATATTGCACAACTATAACCTAAGCTCACTAACCCATATAATGTTGTGGGTTTTTTCATGTTTGTTTTTTTGTTATATAAAACTACAGGATGTTTTTACTTGTTAAAGGTGTACATACATAAAGGTGTACTGTACATAAAATATATAAATTGCACTTAGTGTGCTTTTGATATCAATATTGTATTATGATTTAAAACTGCACATCAATTAGTAACCAGGTTTTTAGAGTCTGTCATATACAAAACTAGGTATAAATGATACACAAATAATGAGTTACCATAAATAAAAATACACACCCCTGTTGAATTTTAACAAAAATTGTTTCTTCTGAGTGGACTTTATGAAAAATAATGGTAATAGTAATAATAATTGCTAGCATGACTTTATTTTTACTTTATTTATAATCCCTTCAAGAGATCTGCAGCATCGTTAATGGAGTGGACATAATATAGTTCAATAAACAGTAGTGTATACCCTCCAACTGTACATATTTAGTAGGTACAGTACCGTTTTTTGATGGTCTATACCGGCTAAAATGGCTCCTGTACCAGATTCTGGCCCAGCAGTTCCCTCGCCACTATATTCACCTTCCAGGCCTGCAGCATCTGATCACTAAAGCAGAGCTACAGGGACAGACTCCTACAGTTCTGTTAAAGTGACAAAACCCTCTCCTGCATAGGCGTCAGAAGAGATTCTTGTATGAGCTGCCGCGGAAGTTACATAGAGCAGCTAATCTGTGTAACTATCAAAGACACTCATACAGGAATTTCCTGTATGAGCGTGATGGAGGAGGAGAGCGCACCGCGGAGGAAGAGGTGAGGTGAGGTAAGTAAAAAAAATCATGATGGGGGGGCTGGTGGCGCATAATCTCCTGCATACAGAAGAGATTCTTGTATGAGCTGCCGCGGAAGTTACATAGAGCAGCTAATCTGTGTAACTATCAAAGACACTCATACAGGAATTTCCTGTATGAGCGTGATGGAGGAGGGGAGGACACCGCGGAGGAAGAGGTGAGGTGAGGTAAGTAAAAAAAATCATGATGGGGGGGCTGGTGGCGCATAATGGGAGTACTAGGGGGTGGGGGGTTGGAGACACATGATGATAATACTGGGAGGGTGGAGGCTGGAGACCCATGATGGGAATACTGGGGGAGGGGGACTGGTGACACATGATGGGAGTCCTCGGGGGAGGGTGCTGGAGACACATGATGAGAATACTGGGAGGGAGGAGGCTCAAATGGGCTGACCATGCCCCCAATAGGTTAACCATGCCCTTTTTTCACATTCATTCCTTTTGCGCACCAAGATGGGGGCGCACAAAGGTGAAATAGGGGAGGGCTAATTTCTTGCCCCCCCAAAAAAAAGTTGTGATGCCCCTGTGTACAACTACAGTATCAGCACAACAAAAGGCCTGATCCAGACTGCAACATATGCCCGATGGTTTAGTGTATTTCTGTGTTCCTTCACCCTGCATATGCCCAGAACAAATGTGCACGTAATTATGGCAACCCAGACCCGAACGTAAGCCACTGCTGTGACTGCTAGTGCTTAGAGGGGTATGCCATTGGAGGAGAGAGGAGGAGGGATGTAGAGTAAGGATGAGCTCACGCAACTGAACCCAATACAGACTGGAACACAATATACACAGTGTACAGCTAAACATTTCCACCAGCAACAGTGCATGTTTCCAGGAAGCTGCTGAAGGTTGACAATTCAAAACCTTTACTGGGCAGTTGCAATACTAAATGTATGGAAATACTGTTCATGTGATATATTGCCAAATAGGAAAGGTCTCTCTTTCACACCATCTAGTTAGTCACACAGGGCCGGATCCAGACATGCGCCCAACAGGTCACTTACGTACGCTAGGTGCATAATTGGCCTGTCTTCACTGGAGGGCGCAGGCACCCTCCGGATGTTATGCTAGGGTTACGATAGTAACCCTAGCATAGCAAAACTTGTACGGAACAATAGTTATTCACAAATGGGCTCTGCTTCCCCTCCACCCGCTAAAGCGGCCAGGAGGAAGTATGCTAAGTGTACAGTGTGAGAGGGGGCTCCCACACTGGAGCGGATCAGCGGTCCTTACGACACACTAAATGCCGGCTTATGGGAGCGTAAGCGACAGAGGGGAGTGACGGGGAGTGTGCACTCCCCTCTGTCTCGCGTACTCACAGACCCCCGCACACACGGAGGTCTGAATCCGGTCCACAGTCTGTAAAATTTAATTGAGAAATGTTTTATTCAGTCAGCCAATAAGCTGGCTGCATGGGACTCCTGTCAAGATTGACTGGAGACCCAGCCAATCAGAGAGAGACTCTCCAGCAGAGATTATCGCCCCAGCCTCTGATGTGTATATAGTGCCGATATCAGGACCTTTCCCCAGAGGAAAATCGTCCCATTTATCGGCAGCCACATGCTGGGAGCGATAATCTCTCTAGTGTCTGGCCAGCTTTACTCCAAAACTCTGAATCAGCCCCAAAGAGGCATTATAGGTAACTGTTGAGGTGAAGGAATCAAGTGTTAAAGTGTCCTGATTTGGCATCTATGAATATTGGGGGTATGTGGTTGGAAAGGTAGGACAACTAATAGAGGAAGGCATCTTTAAGACCAGGAAAACACTGTTCATGTCAAATACATGGACAGAACGGAGCGCTGGGGATAGTGCCCACTGCAAGGTTTAATTATTATCTTTCAGCAGCTTCTGAGGGGACCAACCATATAGATACAAAAGTAGAAATAAGAAGCGCTATAGAAAGACAATAAATCTTTATTCAATTCAATACAATCTATAAATATATTATCAAAGTAGCAAGTAGTATTAAATTGGTTACAGATCACATAGAGCTTGTTGAAAAACTGTTATACTTTATCTGGCACCTGGCAGCTGAGACCTTCAACGTATAAGGAATTGCTTCCCCACTGGGACTTATTACTATCCCACTCTCTGATGAAATCGCACTGACAGAGCGAAGAAACGTGTAGGAGGACATCAGCTGGGCAGACGACATAGCCACTATTGCAAGCTGCCTTTAACTGTGAATACACCCTTTTGAACATTGGTGCCGGGCTCTCCACAGATCAACAGCCGCCCCCCATCAAACGGGACGAGTGCGGTGCATCGCTACACCGCTATACGGTGTCAGCTTGAGACACCACCTGTTTAATCTCTCACTGTTGAAACTTCAAACCTGTGGTCAACACAGGTGGTCTTAAAGACTGCGTATACGCAATCTACGTTGCAAGAATTAACGCAGATTACGTTACAAAATTACTGCGCAGTAGCACATTTCTCAAAACTCTGGCTGCAATTGCATTGCGGCCGGAGCTCTGAATACGGCCCACAGAAGCTAAGTATCTTTATTATAACTCTGCAGTATCTAACTGAACTTTGAACTGTTCATTTGTCAGTACATTTTGTTATTACATCTAATCCCTATCCTTCCAAAGAAGGAAAGAGAATTAACTGAAGGATTTTCTGAACTGCTCCTAATCATCTGGTTTATAACAATTGCTCCCCTGGAGAATCATTAGAGTGTTTCAATTTGTATATATTCACAGCATTTCAACTTGCATCAATTTTCTGCAACATTTTAGTCTTGCCAAGTGGCATAAAAAGTGTTTTTCAACAAGCTATGTGATCTGTCTAACCAATGCCTCCAGCCCCATCTCCCAGTACTCCCATCATATGTGCCTCCAGCCCCATCTCCCAGTACTCCCATCATATGTGCCTCCAGCCCCATCTCCCAGTACTCCCATCATATGTGCCTCCAGCCCCATCTCCCAGTACTCCCATCATATGTGCCTCCAGCCCCATCTCCCAGTACTCCCATCATATGTGCCTCCAGCCCCATCTCCCAGTACTCCTATCATATGTGCCTCCAGCCCCATCTCCCAGTACTCCCATCATATGTGCCTCCAGCCCCATCTCCCAGTACTCCTATTATATGTGCCTTCAGTCCCATCCCCCAGTACTCCCATCAGATACCTCCAGCACTCCCTCCCCCAAGGTGCCTTCAGCCCCTTACCTTACGCTGTGCTCTGTCCTCCGAGACTGCGGCTTAAAATTCAGGTGCCGCGGTGGCCAAGACTTAAGAGAAATGAAGTTCCACGGTCACAAGCTTGTGACTGCGGGACTTCATTTCCATGAAGTTTTGGCCACTGCAGGACTTCAGTTCTTAGCCACAGCATCGGTGCACACAGCACAGTGTCCTCCTAGTGGAGGCAGCGCTGGTCTGGAGTTAGTCATATGCCTCCAGGATCCAGCACCCCACCTCCCTAGGTTTTCTTACCGAAAACCTAGGGAAGGGGGGCGCTGGATCCTGGAGGCATATGACCGACTCCAGACCAGCGCTGCCTGCACTAGGAGGACACTGTGCTGTGTCCTCCGATACTGTGACTAAGAACTGAAGTCCCACGGTGGCCAAGACTTCATGGAAAAAGCCTGGGACATCATTTTTCATAAGTCTCAGCCACCGCGGCACTTGGATTCTAAGCCGCAGTCTTGGAGGACACAGCACAAGGTAAGGTAAGAAAGGGAGAGGGGGGCTGAAGTTTGGGAGATAAGGCTGGAGGCACCTTGGGGGGGTGCTGGAGGCATGATGGGAGTACTGGGGGATGGGGCTGGAGGCACATATGATGGGAGTACTGGGGAATGGTGCTGGAGGCACATATGATTGGAGTACTGGGGAATGGAGCTGGGGGCACATGATGGGAGTACTGGGGTGGGAGGTGCTGGAGGCACATGATGGGAGTTATTTCATTTATTTGCAAATTGGGGGGGGGCAGCCCCTTACTTTGCCAGGGGCGCTGGACCCATAGATGTACCCCAGCACTGTATACCCAAATCTGTTTCTATGAGTGACAGTGACCATCACTGTCATTCACAGAGACTGATTTGGTCATACAGGGCTCCCATAGCAGCACTGTATAATATACACCTGTGTATGTGTAAAAGAAAAAAAAAGCCCAGCCGCATATACAGCAACATCGTGCGGGCTCCATTCATTAAAAAATAAGACCTTTGCCCCAAGAGTCTCTGTTCTCGGGACATGATGTCAAGCAAGCAAAAAATCGGGACCATTGGTAGGTATTCTTATATACTTAGAAAGGGGCACTAAAGGAGGCTAATATTCATATAAAGGGGGCACAAAGGAGGCTGATATACTTATAAAGAGGGCACCAAAGGAGGCTGATGCATATAAAAGGGGCACAAGAGGGGGCTGGACGCATATAAGGGGCACAAAAGGAGCAGGTTCATTGATTTCATAAATGCAACACACTATAGTTTTTTTTATACATAGCATAAAGGTAATAAACGATATATGCAGTGTTACCTTCATTTTAGATGGCAAAAGGGTTTTGTGGCTCCCGAGGTTTTCTTTTCTGGGAGAAAAGGGTCCAAATGGCTCTTTGAGTGTTTAAAGTTGCCTACCCCTGCCCTAGCTCATATGGAGTTTGATAGCCAGGCCATACATTAAGATTTGTGCAACATCCCCACATAAAATATGGATGGTGTGGAAATGTGGATTGTACGTAAGGGCAGAAATCAAACCTTTACTGTACATTTTTTATATCTCCCTTCTCCCACAGAAAGGAAGCGTTTCTGTTCTGTTAATGCGCTGCTTATGAAAAAAGGAGACTTTTCCTGAGCCTAGTGACTGGTGATGAAAATTTCACATGACAATATGTCATCCACTGTCTGATCGATCATGGGCTATGCTTCCATGATAACTACATTCAGGAATGATGGACAGTTTGAGCACCTTAGGGTGCTCATTTGTCCAGTGTTCATGAAACTGATTGTTTTCCTCGCAGTAAGAAGCTGGCAGTCATTTCATGTGCAGCTGCTCACCTGTTTAATGCTAAATTTCAGGACCTTGGCATCTCGCCCATAGTTGTCTTTGCTAATGATGTGTTTGAAAGTCCAGTGAAGGAAAGGGGAGATTAATTTACAATATATACAAATATAATTATATCAAGAACAATCAATCTTAGAGTTAAAAGCATTTGCATAACAAACATGTCAAAGTGTTGAGACGCCCAGTGCTGCATCACTAGAATTATAGACATAAGTATAAGGATTGACAAAAGTGTAATACATTTTTCCTTTATAATAGCAGAGATAAACTGAGTTCCCTGTTCCTTCCACTATTTTTTATTATTATTTTTTATGTGTGTTTATATTTGAGTGTGTCTAATAAATATTATTTTGTGTATTTGATTGTTTCCTTTTAGGAAAACGGATAAGAAGCAAAATTATAGTTTCATTTAGCGGTCTCCCCTATATCTTTGTTTAGCCACTATTTTACTGGACTTATCATTTGTCCTATTATAAACATCTAGTTCTGGGTATATTTTATTTATGGTTTTGTGTATTTATTTGATATATGTGTATATATATTTGATTTATATCTATTAGGCCGATTTTACTATATTTTTAATTTTACATTATTTACTGGGCTTATTTTTTATTCTGTTATAGATAATCAATTTTGGATGTATTGTAATATATGTTTTTTGTGGTTTTATAATTGTATTTTGTGGTTTTATATTTAAATTGGTTATATATTCATTTGATATATATATACATTTGATTTTTAGAATTATTACTTAGTCCAGTGCCGATCTACACAACATTATTTTATTTTATATTCTTTATAAGAGAGGGGTCTCTTGGTTGTGTAAGTTGTGCTGCAGGATTCAGCGCTTTTTTGGTGATTCCCCCCTTTTTTAAATATAAACTGGATGTGGTCTGACAATTTTAGCAGCTTTGCATTATTGTGTTAATACAATCTAATAAGTAATGTAATTAGTTAATATACAAAAGAAAGAATAGCTAAACTTCTCAATACATGTGAAACCATAAATCAAGCTAAACTTATCAATAAATGTGAAAGCCTCAATCCCCAAAAGCACCTTAAATGAAAATGCGCTAACTGCTTTAAGTACAATCAAATTAAATATAGACATCTGTTGTTTCACCCATTTGAGTACTATATGGGAATCGTCTCTATTACAGAAAGTCAAATGAAAAGAAGTTGTGAATATAGCGGACACATGAATGTAGGTTTCAGTAAGATAATCAGGAAAGACTATCTTAGTCACATGAGCAGCACTAGAGTGGGAGTCTTAAGTTTATGAAGAAGCTTTGTCTGAAACTCAGAATACCTATACCGCATGGTCTGTAACAAGCAAGGAACCAGGAACTTAAGTAGAAGAGTTCCCCCACCGGTAAAAGAGAATTCCAAGACAATTCTAGAAAAGGAGTCAACATTTAAAAATCATTTTGGAAAGCTCTCATTACCCACACAAGCATACATTACATAGATATGGTTAGTAGTAACACAGGCCTGATCCAGATATAAAAGGAAATTCCGTAAGGTGGCTAATGTATGGAATTTCTGATACACAATACAGCATACAGGAGAACAGGACACTCCTCTTCACTCTTATGTGCTGATACTTAGTCTGTGCATAGGACCCTACCCTAAAGATTCCTGAAACCAGCCCTTACTGCACAATTTAAATGCCAAAGCATACCAATCATGCGTACCTCGTACAGCCATGCAGTCTCTGCGCAGCGCTCTGCCGGCACCCCCCGAACCTTTTCCCTTTGTATAAAGGTGTGGATACCGGGTGGCGTCTTATAAATGAACATTATTAATAATAATAATAATAATAATAATTATTATTATTATTATTTTAGATTTCCTTGGAAACTTATTTAAAAGTGAAAATGCCCAATTATGGCCTGGCTCCAGCGTGAGAAGGAATACAACTTTCAAACATTCACCATCTATATAAGCTTTATTCTTATGTAACAGGTGTCATTTATATAGAGCAGGCATTCAGGAAGCATTTAGGGCCGTATGCAGCGCTCCGGCCGCATTGCAAATGTGGCCAGAGTTTTCCGATATGTTCTACTGCGCATGCGCAGTAATTCTGTAACGTCATCTACATTACTTGTTGCAACGTAGATTGCGTATACGCGGTCTTAAAGACTGCGTATATGCAATCTAGGTTGCAACAAGTAACGTAGATTACATTACAGAATTACTGCGCACGCGCAGTAGAACATATCGGAAAGCTCTGCATACGGCCCTTAATCGCTACTAATAATTGATTTAAATGCTAGAGATACGTTGCCAAAATCATTAGTTTGGATGACATAACACAGCGCATGTGCGGAACGGGAGCAAGCACAGAAGAGGCGCATTGTTGCCCATCCGCCTGTGCTCTCTACTAACGCAATGGGGCGTTCCACTAATGTAAATGAAAAAGGGGCGGCTCCGTGCTGCTGCAAACGCATTACCAGGTCAGATTCCTTGCGCTTCCACCTAAAACTTTACACCAGTTCAGAGTAAAGTGTATTTTAATTTATTAAATGGCCCTATTTTTAGTTTAAAAAATCAGCCCTACACGTTTTTAAATTAGATCATTTACATAGGAACATAGAAACATAGAAAGTGACGGCAGATAAGAGCCACATGGCCCATCTAGTCTGCCATTTGTTTATTCAAAACTATACTGACCCTAAACCCTATTTACCCTCAATTTGGTTTACAATTTAGGATCCCCTTATATTTATCCCAAGCATGTTTAAATTGTTCTACTTTATTGGCCTCAACCACCTCAGATGGGAGAATATTCCACTTATCTATCACCCTTTCAGTGAAGTAATTTTTCCACACATTTCCTTTGAATCTACCACCCTCCAGTTTATATCCATGCCCTCGTGTTCTATTACACCTTTTCTTTTGAAAAATGGTACCCTCCTCTAGCTGGTCACAACCCTTGATGTATTTGAAAGCTGCTATCATACCCCCCTCTCCCTTCTCTGCACCAAGCTATACATGTTTAGTTCCTCTAGCCTTTCTTGATTTAAACTGAAGCATCAATTAATTTTAAAAACACTTCTTTTAAATTCACAATCAATTAGTTTTTGTTAAGCCTGATAAGCTTAGCTTTAATTTGATTATATATATAAAAACAACTATTTGAAACATGCAAACCTGTATAGGTTGCTGTGAGTAGACCTCACAGTCTCTGCCTATATAAATCCGTTTGCCTGTTACAAACTAATGCACCTTTTCTATATGTTCTATCCAGAAATGCAAAAGTCGCAATTCTGAATAGGATGCATGCAGAGTGAGCAGCAGATTTGCGTATCCGCTGCTTAAGAACTCAGGTCCATTAGCTACAGCTGACAACACTGTCCTCTACCGGTTGTTGGCACCCCCTCCCCTAGAGGATAGCTGTAAGCTGTCAGCTGCTGTCAATGTTTTTATAAACGACACTTAGCACTCTTAAATTGAGTTCTGAGCACCATCCAGCTTCTGACAGCTTACCACCATGGGTGCAGGACCCTTCATTCCTCTGACCAGATATTTATTGGCCATATGGCATAGCATATTCCTCGAGACTTCATTAGTATTATTATCATCATTATCATTATTTTGAGTGGAGTATGTTTTGCACATTTTATTTAGATGAAAATCAATTGGCATAGTTTTATTTATTCCTTGATACGTCATGTCAGAAAAGGGTCATAATTGTTCCTCTTTCTACAATACAATACATTACTCACTGCCATCCTGCTGGCAGAGTTATGCTGCCCACTTCAGCAACACTTGTTTTTAAACTTCTTCAGTATGTGTTAGTAAATGTATCCCTCTATACTGTTTTTCTATACACACCACAGCTCCTACTTGCGTATATAACACTTTGATACTTCCCACAGAGGCGTTTTTGGCCGTACAGTCTTACTTTTTTTAAGCTTCCCACTGAGACCTGTTTTTCTGCATTGGAATCACAGCAGATGCTAAAAAATGTTTCAAATGAATCCGATCATCTTGCTACCACTGTGGTCCAGTCTGACTGCAGAGAACGTTACTTAGACCACAGTTTAAAAAACACCAGTAAAGACTGATTGATGTTATGATACAGAATATTTTTTTCCTAAAATAAATCAATGAATCTTAAGAGCGCCTGATGTAATTTAAGAGCAAGTATGTTTTGAATACAGGACATGACTCACAGATCATCTTTATAAATGAGTCATTGAAAGAAGGAGGCAGAACAGTAAAAAAAAAAAACATATGAAAAGTCCCTGTTTAAAATAATTGCTCCTCCATAAAAATCATTTTTTAAAGTATGCAAACCACATAAAATTCACCCAAAACGTTCTGTCTGTTGAAGACAAATGTTTTCAATCTATACTATAGGTATGTTTTTCTTATTGTGAACCTGATAAAAACCGCCAGTTGTGCAGTTGAAATGTTGGAATTCTATGCACAATAAAATCTGTAAAATTTATTGAGAGCAAATCCTTTATTTAGGTAAAGCCTTTTTAAGTTTAAACATTACTTGCTTTCTCTTTTATCACTTGTATCTCAATTTTATTATATTGCTTTTGATCATAATTAATACAGATTTCATTTTATAAGCTTCAGATCATTAAGACTATTCTAACTATTGGACTAGGAGGGTAGAGGTGTGCAAACCATGCTAATTATAAAGAAAAATCAAATGTATTAAATTGTTACATAAGACATTATATATGTGGAGCTAATTTAAAATATTCTCAATGTAGGAGTACTTATATTATGAGCTCTACTAAAGGGTTAAATATTTATGTTTAGGATCTTCTATAATACGCTAGGCATAAGCAGTTTTTGAAAAAAAAACTGGCAATAGATTTTGATACATAGCTCGTGATTTTAATTGAATGCATCCTGTGGCACTGTTTGTCAGAAATGTGGTCAGCATAATTATAAGATGAAAGAGCACATTTGTTTATTTTAAGTGACTTACTATAGCTGCATGAAGCCAGCATTCCTGGTCAATGAATAGATTATAGTGATTCATGTATAATGTAGGTTAGAGTTCACTGTAAGTAAACTTCACAGTGAACATTATTTATGCGTTAAGTAAAAATGGACTTTAAATATCATTTTTACATATAACTTTAATTATTTTTGTGCCAGAACATGTTTATTTGAGAAGTTTCAAGGTTTATTTTAAGTGTGATGAATACCAGTGTTAGGTTGGCACTAGAAGCGCTCATTTTCTTTTTATCTTTTCATCTGTCTCTTGCTTGCAAAACGTTCTTTCATTTAGTTTTATATTAAAGATAGCAGTAGGGCTTTATGTGGGTATTACAGCTCTGCATGGTTGAAAAATACAACAGTTACATTGGCTCAACAGAAGCAGGAATTAATATAATACTCGAACTGGTAATCCCTAGTTGCAACTGGCAACTATATATACTGACAATCTAGGGGATATGCAGTTGTCAGCAAACAATACATATACATACATACACATATACATATACATACATACATACATACATACACAGCTACATAAAAAGCTTACTAAATAATTTTGGGTAATTTTATTTTATTTTAGTAGTAGTTACTAAAATTGCCTTGGCATTACAGGGACCAGAAACCCTCAGACACTAGTAAGCAGCAAGTATTGAGCATTCCAAATTATGCAGCATATAGCAGCACTGTCTGTGACTGCATGATTTATAATAAATTCATTGATGATAAGGAATAATTTAGCTTTCAACAATCATCATCTATCTTTAAAACATTTTTTAAATGGAAGTTACATATTGCACAACACAGCAGACATTTCAATATAAAAGTAAAGTAAATTTATACTTATTGTAACGTTTTACGCAAATTAGTCCATAAACTTTATATATTTCCTGAAGGATTATGCTACACCCCCATGACCTGAAGTATTTAAAACATTTGTATCAATGTATCCGTTTGGTCACACTACATACTGAACTAATAGCAATAAAAAGGGACCTTTCCTGACAGCGGTTGTGAATTATACTATAGAGTGAGCTGAAATACTTTGGTGCGTAAAATAATATAAATAAATAACAAAAATAATAATTGTTCTTGTCTTTATCATTGCGGACCGTATTCCCAGATCCTGCCCATATCCCACTCCAAAATTACAAGTGCCAAATGGCTACCTTATCTATCTGTGCATTGTCCGCACGGACATTGCCTCCCCACGCGATCCCCGGCTAATCTAAATCCCTCTGCCCTCCCACTTCTATCTAAACACATTAAGCCACCTCTTTCTACTTAAAATAACTAACTGGTACGTAGATTGTGCAAATGACCAACTACGCATTTACTAAGGATCCGCACCTAGGCATGTCTCTATCCAATCTGGATAAAAAGAAATATATCATCCAGTTGTTACCATCAACAGACTAGGTCAGAGGGCCCTAAACATATTCAGTGTGACTTTTATTAGTGTCTCGATTTGAAGGTGCTCCTAAGCCAAAAGAAATCCTAGACAATCCAATTTTTTATTAGCTATCTCCAAACAACTTATGAACAGGAACATTCAGTAGCTTATTAATGTAGATTGCTTAATACAGCTGCCTGACTGGAGAAAATCAGCCAGGTACTAGTAAAATCAGTGATGTCATCAGTGCTGAGAGAGAGGGAGAGAAAACATCATTTTTGTTATAGTTTGCCTTCTATACAGCTTTTAAAGCTTTATTTAAAGTTACCAAATATAGATACATCTCACTGCTCCTCTATCTCTCCAGGCCCCCTCTTCCGTCTTTTCACATTAATTTTTCTAGTTATCTTTTGCTTTTTCTTGCTCTTATTTCTCACCCATAAAACACCCATTCTGTTGTTGAATTGAATGATATTTAAAGTGTGTGTGTGTGTGTGTGTGTGTTGTATTTAGCATTGTAAATCCCTATTAAAATTCTTGAAACATGGCACCAACAGTGTAATAGCACCTGACATTTATAACAGTTCGACATTGGTGTAGCTTCCATATAAAATCCCTCTTTCCATTTTGTCATGTCATTTTGTCACTTAGCTTATAAAAAACAACCTAAAATAGGTAGCTACTGCTCTGCGCTCAAAACAGAATGTGGACCACCCAACATAAAAAATTATATCTGGGATGACTACTGCCAATAAAATGAATGTAAAGGAAGTGCTAGGAGTAGGTAGAAATATCCTTTAATAGTACAACAGTCAATAATTCATGAGATAAAGCATCTATAAACAAATGAATAAGAAATATATAAAATAGATGAAACCAGCTGATTAGTAAATACATTTTAAGCATGGAGGCATCCATTGAAAAACCATTATAACTAAGACAAGGGGCCAGATTTTCTAAGCTGTGGGAAAGGAAAAGTAGAGATGTTGCTCATAGCAACCAATCAGATTCTAGCTCTCACTTTCCTATTACATACTAGAAAATGTCAACTAGAATCTCATTGGTTGCTATGAGTAACATCTCCACTTTTCCTTTCCGGCAGCTTAGTAAATCTGGCCCAAGATCTTATATGCAACACAATAGTTGTTTGAAGCAGATGGTGATGATCCAATTAGAGTGCTGTTAAACAGTTACAAAAAGGTGGTATTTGTGATCAGTAGGATGGGAAAATACCTGCTTTGTGTCAGCTTAGGTTTGCGTGAGCGCCACATTGCCAGAATGAATCTGGATTCTCTCGATTCCAGAGTTTTGTCCTGGGACAATTCCAATGACTAGGTGGTGTAGGGCAGGAAGCAGAAAGTGCTTCTGCTCTGTCAGAGGAGAGAAGTATGTAGATCAGTGGTTCCCAAACTTTCTCAGTTCGAGGCACCCTTAGGGTCTCCATATTTTTTTTCAAGGCACCCTTAAGACAAAAATAGAATAGAATACAATAGGAAATAGAAACATTCCACGGCACCCCGGTGAGAGCGTCGCGGCACCCCAGGGAGCCACGGCTCACAGTTTGGGAACCACTGATGTAGATAGTAAAGTGAAAGTGTACTAAGTGCCCTCCTACTGTGACACCCGCCTTTATCAAAGATTCAGAATTGAATTTACCTGAATGCAATTGCTGGAATTTCTCTTCTTAACTGCAGAGAGGTGAGACAATGGAAGAAAACTCAAAGTAATTTCACACCAATATTTTGTGAAATTAATTTTGTTTTAATGAATATTTTCTGTATGTTTTAGATTGGCAGAAAACTTAATATGGTCAGCAAAGTGAAATAGTACTTTAAAATATATATTTATCTTAAACTCAAGCGAAGAACATAAATTGAAAAGTTAAAACAACAACTTTCACAACTATCAGATAAATGGTTAAAATTATTTGTAATAAATTACTTTTCTCCCCTTGGACCAACGATAAAGTGAAAATCACAATTGTTATTTTCTTCACTTAACTTCAATGTTACAATTATAATTTTCAAACATTCACTATAAACAAAGTTACATAACATTACAGCATTACATTCATAGTCCAAAATATGACTGACAAAAATATGTAAAGTAAATCCTAAATTTACTATACGTTATACATTAATTCATTGCATTCAATAAGCAGTCCAGATGCAATTTTCATCACACTGGGAAACATGTCACCTTTTCTTCAGGGAAACTTGTTTGGTATGACTTGTGTCCAAGTGAAAGGATGATTAAACTACCGAGATCATTTTCTGAAGTAAATTGTATAACTTTTGTCATCAATCTCATCTATTGTACTTTGTGTCCAAACTGTTAAACTGAATGGCTGATGTAACAATATTCTGAGGTACAATGTTCAACTTCCACATAGTATATGGTTACCTTTCTGTCAACAAATATAATAACCTATATCTCACTATGTTCCCTTGCAAAGTCTAAACAGCCTAACGCACTCTCCAAACCTCAGCTCAGTTTCACTACTCCAACTTTGAAGTCGTTTCATTTGGAAATTATAATGTGAAGTTATACTTAAACAGATAGGCTCTTGGAATCTGTACCTCAGCTATGCCCCTTCAGACCATCCTCCAATGTCCATTTCCCACCGCTCTCTCTCTCTCACACTCTCCTTTGCTTAACCGCCATCAATCTCCCGATACCCCTCAGACAGACCTCCGATGCTTCCTCCTCTCTGCTCATTCTCCCGATGCCCCTTAGACAGACCTCCGGTGCTTCCTCCTCCCTGCTCACTCTTCCGACTGCTCAGACAGACCTCTGATGCTTCCTCCTCCCTGCTCACACAACAATCGCCAACGACTCCCTCCTATGCACCACTCTCTCTCTGCCGATTTTTCCAGGACACCCTCAGTTGACTGTTGCCTGATAACACCACGCGCTCCCCCACTTCTCAAAGCAAGGTACATCGCCAGAACGAGGTCACCACCGTGACCTTCTCCCAGTAACCCCCAGGGGTGCCACACTAATACGCTGAAGTTTTAAGGTAGGGGCCATGAATTGTATGATAGTAAGGAAGGAAGGATCCAGGCTGGATCCACCATCGAATCCCCGCTGCCACTGGGGTTGGAGCTCTAAGTGTGACAGAAATGTAAGTCTGTCTCCGGCCCCATATGTAGACTGTAGATTTTAAATTGTAAACAAAAAATCTAAAATATATGCAAAGTAAAAGCAGTGTAAACAGTAGAGCACTGAAGCGGAGAGTGGTAACAGTGGTAATAGTATTAGTCACAATGAGATTTCCTCAGGGTCTAATGGCACGCCTTTAATGCTGCCAGTATTAAAAATGAGGTAATTGATGGAATAGATAAAAAAAAGAAGGTCCATAACTAGGGGTGTGCAATAGGGGTGGCTGCACAGGGCGCAAATTTTAAGGGGGCAGCAGTAAGTTAATATTTATGGTTAACTTGGCTTGGAATTCATTTCCAGGGGGCACCATTTTTCCTTTTTGCCCCTGGCACTGAAATTTCTAGTTTCGGCTCTGATAAAGAGTATATATATCATATCATTGTCAGTCCCTGCTTAGAAACTCTGCTTTGCAAAATAGGGACATCAGAAAGTTCCTTGAGGCATATGCAATTGAAATCCCGAAAGGTCCTATTGAAATAGGACCATTCTAAGCGGAGACCCACACCCATATCATATAATACACCCCTGGAGATGAATGGCCAACATCACAGGCTTTAAGACCTAGTAATTCCAAAGAATGCCACATCCTGTAAAAATAAACCCCTAACAACAATGTCCATATTATTTGTTGTTATTTAGTATTGGCTATATTCCTTTAATTAGACAAGTGCCAGTGAGATAGGACCGGATCCAGATTTAAGATTGTCAGGTGATTTACGCACGCAAGGTGCGTAAATCACCTGACTGAACTGGATGGCGCATGCGCCCTCCAGATGTTACGCTAGGATTGCACGATTTGTGTGCAAATGGGCTGTACTTCCCTTTCCGCCCACTAAAGCGGGCGGGGGGAAGCATGTAAAGTGTACAGTGTGGGAGGGGGCTCCCACACTGCAGCGGATCAGCGGTCGTCGGGTGGATCGTAAGCTGCCATAAAGCCCGCACGACAGAGGGGAGTGACAGGGGGTGTGCACTCCCCTCTGTCTCGCGTAATTTGAGAACCCCGCGCGCACGGAAAGCACGCGGGGGTCTGGATCCGGTCCCTAATTATCAGCTCTTAGATAATGCTGTCTAGTTCATTTATATCTGCACGGTTTCCAATCTTTTCGTATTTTACAAAAAAAAATTAAATAATAATAATACAAAAAAGTTTACAATTTATTATCATCTATATACTTTTTGTATCCACTTGTTATTTTAAATATAATATGTATACCATTTAACTCAGTTACCTAGTTTTTACAACTGTCAGCCATCATTAAGGATGAATACTGCTGTTATCACTCTCTATTCTGATACAAGTAGTTCTCTGCTTTTTATACTGCTTTTATTTTGCATATATTTTAGATCTTGTTTTGGTTGCAAAAATACATTTTGGAATTTTTTTTGACACATTTAGAATATCTGTTCTTTCTTCTGTGGATTCCCCTAAATATGTGTTGGAAGTGAAAGAGCTAATTATCACTTAGACAATTATGATAACAAATGAGTTTTTAATTCCTGTCATCCGCTGCACAGACTCTTTAGCAGTAAACCCTTTGATCATTCTATTGAAATTGTTACAATGGCATTGCCACAATACCGTTTTCTCTGATACAGACTTTCGGTGATTTAGTATATTGTTCCTGTTTTGTGGCTGCAATTGTATTAGTGGTAAAACACGGGTGTAGGTCGTCACTTCTAATGGCCCTTTTTTGACAGGGCTATTTTCTACCAGCACAGAGAAGTGCCTGGGAAATAGATTCAGGGGCAGAATTACCATTGGTGCAACGGCACTGGGGCCATGCTGATACAAGGGCCCACAGCCATTATCAATGCACCACCGAAGCTCACTTCGAATTAAATGGGATATCATCAGGGCCAAAGCATATTTCTTGCACCTGGGCCCACCACTCTTTAGTTCCACCTCTGAAAAGATTGCTTCTGCCTCGCTGAGGAGAAACAATCAATGATTCCCAGAATTCAGACACAGCGGCATATGGTAAGTATCACTTCTCCTAATTCTTACATTACCCTGACCCTAATCTCCCTGCAGCCAACCCTAAAACTTCCCTCCCCACAGCCAACCCTAAGACTCCCCTCCCTGCAGAACTCCCCATATACTCACCTCTGGTCCAGCGGGTCTGCAACGGGTCTGGTGGCGGTTTGCAAAAGAATGAATGGGTAAGTATGCTGAACGGCACACTTACCCATTCATTACTAAAAAGCTTTTGCCTGCCCATATTTTGGAAATAGAATTTTTGTAAGCGGAAACTACATCCTGTGCAATACCATAAAGGATACATTATTTAATCGTAAACTGACTCTATGGGCCTGCCATGTAGTGTATTTACTATTAACTACCTGTATTCAAAGAAGCATTATGGGGCAGGGAAAAGATGGACTTAAGGGCATATGCCAGCACATGAACCCAATCCAGACCTGAATTTTGGAATTTTAGTTCGATCATTTTCATCAGCTACAAGGCATGACTCAGGATAAGTACACAGCAATCAGAAATGGTGCTTATGCTTTGTGCTGACAGCCTTAAAAAAATCAAGGGAAGCATGTTCTTAAAATAAATAAATGAATAAGTAAATAAATAAATAAAAATGTAATTAAATACTAATTTACTTAAGAGCTCTTTCTTCTTATAACTATATTTTCTTACAAAGAAAAACACTCCCCGGGGGGGGGGAGATAATCCCCAAAAAAAAGAGCATAAACAAGTCTTATAGGTCCAGGGTAGACAAAGCAGTCTCTTGTCAGGACAGCTGTTTTGGTGCCAAATGCGCCGTCTTAAGGGGATCCAGAATATTTTCTTACACCTACACCTTTTTCAACTAAAGGAGAATACTCACACAAACTAACCTTTTCATTAGACATAACAGTGAACCAAGTGTCATGTGAACACAAAATCCCACTCGAATACAGATCAGGTACTCCCTCCTAAAAAAAACCATATTAAAACCTATTTAAAAAAAGCCATATTATTTGGGTAGGGTTTATTCAAATGCAGTTTGTGTTCTTTTTTTCTTTTAAAACCTTAAAATGATAAGATAATATATAACAACATTTTTATTGCAACAAATCCTTGTGCCTTTATCGGGCTCTTGGTATGGCCTAAAATTGTATTCTGGATATTGTAATGTACATGCAGTAATGTAAATATTCCATTTTAGTGCTCACATGGACACTCTCTACTTTTTCGGATCTGTTTACATAGACACCCACCATATGAAAATAATTTCTTCCATGTGATTAATGGTATAGACAAACTGTCCAAGAACTGACTTCTTCGACAGCTATGATTCAGGCAGTAAAAATGCCAGTTCATAGTGAGTCACACTTCCAGATGGAAATGAGCACACTTCCTCACTATGCTCTTGTACCTTATATTCCATTTTATCAGGAAAGGTTTGAATGGTGTTTCACATTTTTTCTGTGGTCGGAAGGGAGATGCATCCTTTTTAGGGAGGAAAAAACTACAGTGAGTCAAGATGACAACATTTAAATTAGTACCAGCCACACAAATAAATAGTTTTTGAATTGAATATTTTATGGCATGTTCTAAATTTATAAATGCCATATGTTACATATGTAACAAAAACTTCGTATACAACACTATGGAGTTTTACAAGCAAAGAACTAGTAATATGTTATTTTTAGTGGCTACATTTGAGTAACTATTGTGGTCATTTAAATTTGCTTAGTCACATGTGTTAGGGATCTTTCCACAACAAGTCATCAGTCACTAAGACGATTCACTTATTGTTATATTCCTTGACCCAAAAGTACCTTGTCTGTGAGCAAAACATTCTCATATCAAGTTAAAACAAACTAATAAAAAAAATGTAAAGATATGCACTTAAAATCCCAATTAGATGTCAGTCTCTTTAATTTGTTTCTGGGTGTGATAAATGAACAATCCACAGTATGATTCAGATGTATGAAAGGATCATTTTTAATTTTGGGCTTTTCTTTTTTAATCAAGTCATTTATTTATTTATTACTTTAACTGCTGTTATAAATGAGATCCTAACATTCCTACTAACAATGTGGTCCTGAATTGCTGTTCGCTTGTCACACAATTACTGTAGTTATCTTGTGAAAGTGAATGTAGAATCCTGCAACTTCCCATGGATGCAAGGAAAGCCTATGATATCATCAGAGGTTTCAGGGAGACACAGGGAGCTACATGAGGAAGTCTCATATCTCTAGTATCTGTCATCACGTAATAATCTTGAGTACTTGCATCTGACACAATGGCACAGAATGTACCAAAACAAACAACTGGAAAGAATTGAATGAAGATGGCATTTATTTAACAAATAGTACTGCTACAGTGTTACCTTCAGTCGGCTTCCTCTCTGTTTTTAAATGGTTTTTCACTAGTTTAATCTTTATACTTGCCAACCATCCATTGTCTATTATAGATAGTTCTTGCATGGGCACTTAGAGTCAGAAGAGGGTCAGGTATACTCTGCTGTCGGCGGAGAGAAGTCCCGCCGTGAGGCGGCTAGGCACCCACATCCAGGGAAAGATTTTCATATTTTAGCAACAGGGAGTTTAGAAACGGATGATTTGTGCAGGTTATCTCACTTTGATTATTTTTGCACTTATTATAATTTTTTCCGTTGTGCATTTGATCATTTGGACGATACTTAACTGGTACAGTGTTGGCCTAGAATTTATAGAGAGCAACATATATGGTATTTACCAAGCTGCTCCAGTATCATTGTACGACTGAAGGTAACACTGTAGCAGTACTATTTGTTAAACAAATGCCATGTCCTAAGTTGCTGCATGATTACTTTATGAGAAATGTGGTGTGTCTCGCAACTCATTAGGTAAAGTGATTTTGCTATGATATAACTGCCGATAATGACATGAGATATCTTATATCTTTTCCCCTTTTTTCCTCAAGACTATTGCACTATGGTTACATTATACTTGTTTAACTATCTCAGTGTTACTAAATGACTCAATGCAACATTGTAGCAGTGTAATCTGATTAATCAAGGATATGTTTCATGCTGCTACATGATGTCCATACAAATAGGCTTTTGCAATTTATTTAATAAATAAAAGGGGATTTTTGTTACTAATAATAAGGATTTCCATTATTGAGGATAATATTTCTGGCGTGATACCTACCCTCTGCTGATTCTGTACCCTTGGATATTTGTATATAGGGCAGTAATGTATGATGAACAGTGAATTTTATAGCTTAGTGATATTTCACCTTTTTTAAGTTTATGATTAAAAGTTATATTTTACTTTTTCTATTTTTTCTCACCCTCTGTATCCAGCACTGAAATGACTATATGACAGCCATTTGATTATAGTATTCTATTTATATTTATATATGTTCTAGTAATTAGTGCGCCTTAAATAGGTTCAACTTTTTTTCTTGTTTTGGATTCATTGCATTAAGGACCTATGTGGCAGCACCCCTCTGGTTCTATGTCGTTTACTGACAATGGAGTGTTATTTTAGATCGTATACAATTGTGGTCTAATTTTCTTATATATTAATAAAATAATCTTCTTAACACCCCATATTTACTTCTTATTTGGTGTAGAACAATCATCTTTAATAATTATTGTCTAAAGAGGGTTTATATTGATAATTGGCATTATTATTTTTGTCTCTGGGCAATTAGAGACTCACTGTTGCGGTCCCTTATCTGTATCTAGCTCCTGGCTTTTGCAATCTAGGTGCTTGCTACATTTGTATTTTTTCCATATTTCAGAGTATTAAGGATGGAGACATAAAGGTAATAGATTTTGAATAATGTACTAGAAAATAATTATCTGTGAGGAGGAGGAAAGGGATCTAGGAGTCATTATTTCCAGTGACTTAAAGGTAGCCAATCAATGTAACAAAGCAATGAGAAAGGCAAGTCAGATGCTTGGTTGCATAGGGAAAGGAATTAGTAGCAGAAAGAGAGAAGTAGTGATGCCCCTTTATAAATCATTGGTACGCCCTCACCTAGAATACTGTGTTCAGTTCTGGAGGCCATATCTCCAGAAAGACATAAATACATTAGAGACTGTGCAAAGAAGAGCAACTAAAATGGTCCATGGCCTTTGTAACAAATCATACCAAGAAAGGCTAGAGGAACTAAACATGTATAGCTTGCAGCAGAGAAGGGAGAGGGGGGACATGATAACAGCTTTCAAATACATCAAGGGTTGTGACCAGCTAGAGGAGGGTACCATTTTTCAAAAGAAAAGGTGTAATAGAACACGAGGGCATGAATATAAACTGGAGGGTGGTAGATTCAAAGGAAATGTGCGAAAAATTACTTCACTGAAAGGATGATAGATAAGTGGAATATTCTCCCATCTGAGGTGGTTGAGGCCAATACAGTAGAGCAATTTAAACATGCTTGGCATAAATATAAGGGTATCCTAAATTGTAAACCAAATTGAGGGTAAATAGGGTCTAGGGGCAGTATAATTTTCAGTAAACAAATGGGCAGACTAGATGGGCCATGTGGCTCTTATCTGCCGTCACTTTCTATGATTGTTTTTTTGGGGAAGGTATCTGTTGCCTTTACCTGGAAAACGTTTCTCTTGCACTGGTACCCCTGAGGTAACGGAGCTAAATGAGGATTGATGCCCTTCCTGGACACTATTATTTGCATGCTATTGCTACTTACTGAAACATATACAAACCTAAGTCTTGAAGTTGAAACAAGACTTCAGCATATGGTCTATGTGTTCACCCATCCATGACACATTATTGACTATGCTATTTTTAACATCTGCTAAGTCAGTGCAATTTTTTGTATCAGGACACCCTAAAAAAATAGGGCCTGGTTCAGAGATATGATTTCCACGGCACTTAGGAATGTATATTTAAGATCCTAGAAAATTCGCAAAACTGCGCATGCGTAGTAATAGTGCAACACCATGTACGTAGCGGTTAGGAGCGTAAATTCGCTAAGAGCATAAGTTTGAATCGCACGCAAGCACTTAAGATCTTAAGTGCTGCGAATCTTTAAGATCTTAAGGATTTGCATGGAAATGGGCAGGGGGAGGCAGGGAAATGAGGGAAAGTGGGCGCGGGCTGACACTTAGGATCTTAAATGAACGCTACCACGTCACTTAAGATCCCAAATGACAGCGTAGAGTTAGGGTTAGTCAATGGTGGTCTAAGTTTAAGATCCACCGCTGTTTGCAAGGGGAGTGACTCTTTATGCAGTGGGCTGGAACCTGCTAGGATCTTAACATTAGATGCGTATATTTGCGATCTTTTCGCAATCGCATCTCTGAATCAGCCCCATAGTGTATAATTTATTTGTGATCCATCAATTGAAAAATGTACTATTAATCTTCAATCATGGTAAAAAGTAGGCAGGGGGAATAGCCAAAAGCCAATAGAAATAAATTCATATCAGGAAGCTGTAAGTGTTATTTTGTCTGCTTCAGGCATCCCTTGAGAGATAAGATATATGTAGATAAAGTTGGCTAGCTAAAAATCCTTGATTAGGATAAATGTCACTGCTACACAGAATGTGATGGCAAATAAGATACACTTGGCCCTTCCAGACTGTCTATTTATAACCATACTGACCCTAGACCCTATTTGACATTCAATTTAGTTAAGGATTTAGAATAATTTATAATTGTCCCAAGCATTTTAAATGGTTATGTAGGGTTAGAAGCTACCACCTCAGATGGGAGGCTGTTCCACTTATCAACCACCCTTTCAGTGAAGTAATTTTTCAGAAAAATTCCTCTCAAATTAACACCCTCTAGTTCGAACCCTCTACTGAGCAAAAAATGACAGACCACACTCTACCAAAAAATGTAACAAGTTATTCAGTCCACTCCGATAAGTGTTGGTAATTGAAACACAGTTCAAAATGTGTGGGCAGCACGGTGGCTCAGTGAGTACACTTGTGCCTTACAATGCTGAAGTCATGAGTTCGATTGCCAAAATAGGCCTTATCTGTATGTTCTCCTTATGTCTGTGTTGCTCCAGTTTCTTCCCACATGCCAAAAACATACTGGCAGGTTAATTGGCTGCTGACTAAATTAACCCTAATGTGTTAGGGATCTTAGTATGTAGTCCGAGTCTCCCTCTAGAGGTGCAGTTCATTTGGTGAAACTGCCTTTTAGTTAAAGTAAAGTACTTTCAGTTACTGTTGGTCAAAACACCTCAGCCAAGGAAATGTACCAATATAAAAGCCTGCTAATAATGGCATAAAAAAAAACGGCGTTATTAAAATTCAACTGAAGATTCCCCCCTCCATCTCCAAAGAAGTTGATATTAGGAATAGATTTCTAAATGTCATTGGATACAATCAATATATGCACTGCAATAAAGCTGATTTTCCACATAATCCAGCTGTTATGAAGAACTGGCCTCCCATATGTGTCTCTCGTCGGTTTCTAATTCAAAGCCTGCTCCTTTCCCCTTATGGTTGGCTAGTCTGCTCCATCCCATCTGTATTTTGTTTTCTCTTTTCCTTTCTTTCTCACTTTCTCCTGCTCTTTGTACAAAACAATAAATACAGAAAACATTCTTTTGATAGGCCTGTTTTAGCACTTTGTACAGTCGCTTATTGTGTATCTGTTTGACATCATGGCTAACCACATTCAGAACATAAACCTTTTCACAGTTGTGGAATTTCAGAATTACTATTTATTTGAAACAGAAATTATATATCTTTAGTAGTCTCAATTAAATGTGCCTAACTCCAATAATGGTCTGTGCTCATAAGTCGCCTAGCGGCAGATTATATACGTCTTCCGGAATGCACGTACCCCAGCATACCCCCAGTGTGCTCCCTCCCCCATACCTTACCCCTGATATCCAACTATCCTTCCCCCTTGCTCTAACCCCCCTCCCCCCTTTCTAAGCCCTATCCCTCTCCAGATTCCTCTTACATTCTGACCCTGTATAACCCTGCCTCGTCGCTTATTGCCGCTCAGAACTAGGCAGCTTATTATCTGCTGAAGGGACATTTAGTCCATGACTGTCTCAATAAGCTGGGGAATACCAGGGCCTAGGCAAATATTTTTAGTTCTCACATTGGATATAATGTTGCCATTATTGGGCATTCAAATTTGGCAGCTCACATGGACTGTGGGAATGCTGTAAATTTACCAATTTGTCCTTTTGTATGTCTATAGCTGGAAATTGTTTATGTGATACAGTCCCCTAATTCCAATAAATCTTGTGTATTCCTGTTTGTTCCAAAACAAGCAACTTATTGTTATATATTATTGATAAAGTGACAATTATCTGGTCTCTCGGCCCATGCAGATTTATACATTAATGGACAAAAGAGAGGTCCGGCGCTCCTAACAAGCATTATATAACACTATGTGTCAGCACATACATAAAAAGGAGGTTCAGATGACAATATAGCTATATTGGGTTAAGCTCACCTGCCCATCGTCAAGGCACCTCCTGTAGGTGAGTCCCTATACATCTACTATATGTGTACTCAGGAGGTCTATGTTAAGACACTCCTACCATTTGAACAGTGTGCAAGCAGCCATTTTGTGGGAGGGGTCAAAACTCCCAAAGTAACACTAACAAAGTAACAAAAAACACAGGCTGCGCTTCTGATTCAATATATGAAATGTGTGCAAGTGTATATATAAATGGAGAGGTGCAGCCATGGACCAAAATGACCACTGTGAAACTACAAGGAACAAAAGAGAGGTCCGGCGCTCCTAACAAGCATTATATAACACTGTGTCAGCACATACATAAAAAGAAGGTTTAGTTCACAATATAGCTATAGCTATATTGGGTTTGTGTTATTACTGTTGGGGAGTTTTGTTTATTTTAAGCCAACAGACTACAGAATTCAAATTATATAACTCAATCGCTACAAAGATATTACTATGCATCGTGTAAGTACAGTTCACCTTATGTAGGTTGTGAAGGCAACAAAAAAAACCTGAGCAGACAAGTCATTATATATTTCTGCTAATATATTTGGTTTAAGTAACACACCAGTAGTGTTGGCAGACCTTATAAATGATGGGCTTTTAAGGATTATCTAGGAAAGTTTAGGACTTTCTATTCAATGTATTTTAATATGTGCAAATCAGTAAAAATCAGTCACAATACAGTAATTAATCCCAATGTTGTTCTAAGATCAAAACATTCCTAGTCTGTTATTTAGCTAAAATAATGGAATCATTAGCCATAAATCAATTGCTTTTCAGCTAATGATCTAACTATTTGGGCCACCTTGTAAATAATCATATACCTCAAACACATCACACCTTAAATATCTATAAAATATACAGTGGTTGAATTAGAATTTTTTGTTTAATTTTTGAAAAATAATGGCAATATTTTATATAAACTTTTTTCATTTTTATATAAACTAAGTATTTTATAAGTATTTGTTTTATCATTTTAATTAACAACTTTTTCATGCATTAGGTTTAGCATATACCTTGCTAGTACTTGGTTGGGCTGCCCTGGCTTTGATAACAGCTTTTACTCGGAGAGTATGCCTGAGCGTATTTCTTAGCTAACTCTTTGGGCCAGATTTACTTAGCTGTGGAAAAGAAAAGGTGGAGATGTTGCCTGTAGCAACCAATCAGACTCTAGCTGACATTTTCTAGTATGTAATAGGAAAGTGAGAGCTAGAATCTGACTGGTTGCTGTGGGCAGCCAATCTATTTTTCCTTTCCGGCAGCTTTGTAGATCTGACCCTTTGACTCTATCATCATTTTGCCAAACCTAAAAAAAATTCCTAATTCCTTGTCCAAACACTGTATATATATCAACTAAAGCAGGATCCAGATGAAACTTCAGGTGGAGACCCATTAATACTTTAGAATCCCTTTCTATCCATATTTCTGGCACTCCAACCAAAGTTTGAGAAAATAATCATACAAATGTTAAGTGGTAAAGAAAATAGCACTATAATTTTCTGGTCACAACACACACTTTAGTGGGACCAAATAGGTTAAATTTATATATTGAAAAGTCTTCCCAACAGTAAGCTATTGATTAGTAGAAACGCTGAAAGGAATAAAAATCCCAGGATCTGTGTAGCCAGCTATTAATAATATAATATAAAGCAACAATTTATTGCAATCAATGACGTTTTACAATATTATTATTTTATCGTTTATTTATAAGGCGCCACAAGGTGTCCGCAGCGCTGTACAAAATACACCAAAATACAGTACAGACATACAGGGTAGGGATGGACAGCATAGTATATATTAAATACAATATGACTTTAGTTTAAGGAATTTTTATGACAAATTTTATTACTGTTTAACAAGATTTCCCACAAGATACCTTGAGGTAACAATGAGGGGAAAGTCAAGGACAAGCCAATATAGCACCAAAGATAGAGGTATGATTTGAAAATTAACACTTAATCATAAGTACTATTGTATAGGTCAAAGTCTAGTTATGATAACATAGCGTAACTGACTAGACCAAATCATCTCTGTATATACTCCAGGTAATAAAATGTATATTACACTATTTAACAAATAAGCCCTAGAAAAATTTAATAAAAATGTATATATAGACATTTACATTGTGGTTCTAGTATTGTTTTCTTTTCTGTGACTAAATATTTATAACACCCCTTTATTCAGACTTATGTTTTGTTTTAAACATTTTTTTAGAAATTATGTTTAAGCATTTAAAATATATTTTTGGTTATGTTTTCTTATAAACTTGTGTTAAGTTTCAAAATCCCGCGTCGCTTCTCGCGGGGTTTTGACAGTCGGTGGCGGGAGAAGAAGCAGCGCGGGAGAATTGGCAGCGCAGAAGAAGTGAGTGACGCAGCAAAGCATAGGTAAGTATTCTGAATTCTGTTAGCAGCAGCTGAACACAGGTATCTGATGGGAATACTGGGGGGGGGGGGGGAGAGACATGATGGAAAACTGGGGAGCTGGAAAGACATGCTGGGGAATACTGGGAGCCTGGAGAGACATAAAAAAAAAAACCATAAGATATATAGTCTGTATTGTGTGCTGGTTTTTAAAATAAAGACATCCTCTCGTCAATTATTATTATCAGCAGCACTAGCACTTAGGGCCAGATTTACCAAGCTGCGGGTTTGGAAAAGTGGAGACGTTGCCCAAAGCAACCAATCAGACTCTAGCTGACATTCTCTAGTCCAGGGGTCGGCAACCCGCGGCTCCAGAGCCGCATGTGGCTCTTTCAGCCGTGGGATGCGGCTCCCTCCAGTCCACAGTCAAGTGCAGCAGTTCAGTGGATCTGATTTCATTGCGTGCAAGGAGAACAGAGACCCATCGCCTCCGATCTCCTTGCGCACCGCCAATGACGTCACCGCAGCCTTCTGTTAAAATCCTGCGTCGCATCTCGCGGGGTTGTGACAGTCGGCGGCGGGAGAAGGAGCAGTGCGGGAGAATTGGCAGCGCGGAAGAAGGGAGTGACGCAGCAAAGCCTAGGTAAGTATTCTGACTTCTGTTAGCAGCAGCTGAACCCAGGGATCTAATGGGAATACTGGGGGGGAGCTGGACACATGATAGGAATACTAGGCTGGAGCTGAACATATGACGGGAATTCTTGGATGGAGCTGGACACATGATGGGAATACTTGGATGGAGCTGGACACATGATGGGAATATTAAAGGGAGCCGGACACATGATGGGAATATTAAGGGGAGCTGAGCACATGATGGGAATACTAAGGGGAGCTGGACACATGATGGGAATACCGGATGGAGATGGACACATAATGGGAATACTAAGGGGAGCTGGGCACATGATGGGAATACTAAGGGGAGCTGAACACATGATGGGAATACACTATAGTTTTTTATACATAGCATAAAGGTAAAAAAACGATATATGTAGGGTTACCTTTATTTTAGATGTCAAAAGAGTTTTGTGGCTCCCGAGAAATTTTTTTGTGGGGGAAACGGGTCCAAATGGCTCTTTGAGCGTTAAAGGTTGCCTACCCCTGCTCTAGAGCAAAAAAAAAAAATCAGTTCACATTCATTTTTACTTTTATTTAGTTTTTCAACCTAACCCAACAATATTAGGTAACATTGGGAGGTAATGAAATGTCATTAACCTGCAGGCAGGTAGAAAAACATAGTTAGGAATAGTTTTAGTTAGTGTAACAGGGGGATGGTCAAGAAAAACAATTGCACGCTAAGTTGGCGCTTGTTTCAATGATCAGTCTCCAGTGGTTAATTAAGAGACTATAAGGTAGTTATAACTACAGTTAATCTGTTGCTCCGTTAAATATGTAATACTAGGAATATAAATGGTATAGCGCACTAGATAAAGTCTATTTATGATATAATTGAGAAAGGCTGAAAAATGTAGTCCAAAGACAATCTTAACGTAATAGGGGGATGGTTTCAAAAAAGTAAATTATGTCATGGGATTCTAGATTGTGTTTTTAAATATTGCTGATAAATTTTAGATAAACAAGAACCTTTATTAAGATCTTATAAATATACATTTTAGGAGGACTTCCGGTGGGCGGTGCACCATGGTGGCTTCATTTTAACTGTGCTCCTGCGATCGGCCATCCTATCAAGGTACATTGCGGTCATTAAGTTTGCCCCACTACTGCAAAAGCTGCTGGACATCCTTGCTACTATTCGCCGTTAGTGTGGGCCTGATTTTGCCGACGGGAGCCGTCCATACGCCCTGGAGTCTGCCTCTCAAATCTGAGGCACATGTGCCCTGGAGCGGACGCCGAGCCAGTGACCTCCTCAGCACGTGGACCCTGGTAGCGGAAAGGGGTGAGCTGGGGCAGTCGGGACCGCGGCAGCCGCTGTGGGAACACTCGGACACCAGACTGACCTGCTCAGTGCGGCACTGACCTCTTGAGGAGATGGTGATTGAGGTAAGCCTAGGCGGGACGGTCCCCATCGTCCTGCAGTTGGGATCGTGATACCGGCAGAGCACCCTGCTCCTTCTTTACAACTGCCAGACCGTTGGTTGTTGCGGTGGCTGTCTACTGTCCTGGACCTCCACTCCAGTCCCTTTGTGACCCGGTCAGGTCTAGATAGGGGACTGCAGCCATTTAGTCTATGCGTTTTTGTTCACCTCCAACACGGCCTGTATTGGGCGCCATTTTAAGTTTCAATACAGGAAAGCACCTCCAAATCCCCTTGTGGCTCGTGAGGGTCTAGAGAGGGGATAAATATTATTTGCTTATCTTACAGCAACGTTTCCCTTGTTTGCTACTATTTACTACCAATCTGGGCCTTTTACTGTGTTGGAACTGCACTTACATCATACAGTGGTTGTTAAAAATTTGACATACGGAGATCTTACATGGTGAGTCATACAAACGGCATTTATTCCAAATTCAACAATTCGGATTCACTATTGCTGTGGCTTCAGAGACTATATTGTTCTTGCTTTATTGCTCTCAGATATACCCAGAACATCCACTAGTACAACCAGTCTTTCTTGACTATTAACTGAACTTAACTGTCTGTACATGGTAAGACATACAAACGGCATGTATTCCTAATTCAACAACCTGACTTAATTTTATTGTGGCCTCAGAGACTATATTGTTCCTGCTTTATTGTTCTCAGCTATATCCAGAACATCCACTAGTACAACCAGCCTTTCTATTTTGGCTTTCCACTGAGTCTGCCTGTCTAGACCTGCAGTGCGGACTATATTCACAGAAGCACACACTTCATTCAACTGGTACTGGAAGCTAGTTTGTGATAATTAACCTCTTTGTCAGCAGATTACATATCGCATTTCTTATTATCAACATCTCTAACAGTATAAAGGAATTGATAGAAGCCTTAAAAATTCTGATTCAATAAATCTACAATATTTGTTCTTCACAAGTACTTTATCACTGGCCCGCACTATTCGAACCGTAAGTGGCATACTCTACGTTGGCCCAAACTCCGTTGTAAAAACATAGATGACAGCTTCAGAGACTTGTTTTGGGTCCTACTTCCGTAATTGTTAAAAGCTGTGAGTCATTTAGACTGTAATAGCAGGACTTAACAGGATCAACAACATACTTAATTTCTATACTCCTAGATATATTACCACGAACTACCGATTGAATATATTGCTGTTAAGGTTGTGGACCCTGGGGGGATTTTGTGTCTGTGTTTTTCCACTATTTCACGGTACTAAGATAGATTCCAGACGTTAAGTCCGATAATTATTTGAGTGTTTTATGCCTTACAGATATATTACCTCCCTACCAATAGACAATGTGAGTTAAACAATAGATGTAACCTGTTGGTCTGGAACCACCTGCTTCAACATAGGGCGTGATATTACTTTTTTCCATGTTCATTCTCTAGAAAGCAGATAAACAGTATATAACAAAAAAAAAAAAAACAGGGGTATGGACAAATTCTTAGAAGCCATGCCTCCTAAGGTTGCATAAACCCCATCCTCATCTAGGTCCAGAGCAAAGCAGGGTGCGGGTAAACAGGTCCCCCCTTCCCACTCAAGATCGGAGGATGGAGATGCCTTAACTAACATGCCCCCGGCTGAAAGCAGCCTTCCATTCTCTCCAGAAACCCTCTCCACCCTAGCTCAGGAACTGTCTAAATGTTTGTTACCCATCCACTCTCTTTGATGCCTCTATGGCAAAAATAGAGTCTAACACCTCCAGAATATGTTCTGCCGAACAACGTATAAGTAACTCGGATGACCAGATTAATTCTTTACAAGCAACAGTAACTTCACAAGTTGCTACTATTCAATATTTAAGTGAAAAGGTGGATGACCTGGAGAACAGGCACTGCAGAAACAACTTGCGGTTTGTGGGACTGGCTGAGTCTGTTACGGGGGATAAGTTAATAGAATTCCTTGCGGTTACTATTCCAAATGCTTTAGGTGTCCCTTTGCTTAATGGGCCACTACAAATAGAGCGTGTGCATAGAATCGGGCCAAATCGACCAGGCTTGGATACTAGACCCCACCCTGTGATAGCCAAGTTTCTGGATTATAGGGCAAAGGAAAATCTCTTAATGGCTTATCGTAAAACTCCCCAAGTGATGATAGGAGGTACTAAAATCCTCTTATTTCAAGACTTCTCGAAAAAGGAAAGAGTTTGCAGAAGTTTGCCGTACACTACACAGTCAGAACCGCTAGTTTGCCCTCTTATACCCTGAAAAACTTAGGATATTGGATAATGGGCATCTGCATTTTTTCTTGAACCCAAATGAGGCTAAAGAATTCTAATTAATAATTATAAACTCATAATTCAGAAATATTAGAACATGGAAACTTAGTGAAGCATTGTTGATAATAACCTTTAAGGTATTCCCCTACACGCCAGTTTAGGGACTGCTTGCCCAGCCCAGGGCTTCTTTTTGTTCAGAGTTGGTTGATAATTGCACTAGCTGAGAACATACAGCTAGTATAGTTTATAAGAGTTGATTGTTACTAATGCTGTTATTTAATTTAGATGTTAGGGTACAAGTTCAAATTTATCACTGGTCACTAATTTTTATATTGGTGCTCAGTGTAAAATTATTGGTGATGAAAAATAGAAAAATGTGGTTGGATAAAACAATGTTTACCGTTGTATATGTATGTGACGTATCTTACTGTCCTTTTTTGTGTTCTAAGGGACAGGATGCACCCCCGCTGCCACGTGAGGTGGTTTTCCTGAGGGTCCATCTCTCCATGGACTCCTGTTTATACCAAAATCTGCTCTGCTGATTGGCCTCCAAAGGGGGTAGGATGAGTTTTGACGCAACCTCTCAGAATGTGAATCCACTACCTACTGCTACAACTCCAACCCCACACAAGATAGGCACATAACAAATTTTAAAATCATATCATGGAACGTTGGAGGTCTTAACACACCCCTTAAACGTAAAAAAGTCACCTCCTTCTTTAAAAAATCTGGGGCGGACATCATCTTCCTGCAAGAGACCCATTGGAAAGTGGGGGATAATTGTACTCTATGGGATTCTTGGATTGGCGATTGCATTTCATGCTCCTACAGATCAAAGGCCAGAGGCGTGGCGGTCATTCTTCGTCGCAATTTAAACTATTCAATTAGGGAGCAATACATGGATCAGGAGGGGAGATTTCTTTACTTAGATATCTACATCAATGGTCATAGATACTCCTTCCTTAATGTATATGCTCCAAATGGTAATTCTTCTTCGTTCTTAGACTCAATAACCAATTTTTTAACGCAGAAGGACACGCCTAACCTCATTATATGGTGGCGGATCCGGGGATAGATAAATCGCTGCCTGGTAATGCCCACTGGTCAGCACAATGGCAAACCTTCCAGCATCTTATTAACTTACATACCCTGGTGGACCCCTGGCATCTTCTCAACCCAGGAGATCGTTCCTTCACACATTTGTCTGCAGCGCATGGTACCTTATCACGCATAGACTACTTCCTGGTAAGGGATAATCTGATAACTTACATTAAGGATACCAAGATTTGTGATATAGTCATATCAGACCACGCCCCTGTATACGTCACTGTTAATTACCCCGTACCCATCGCCTCTGCCCGCCTTTGGCGCTTTCCGAATTATTTATCCCAATCGACCGAATTCCGCCAATATTTGGAAGTGAAGTGGGGCGAGTACCTTGATGATAACTGTGAACATTGGGATAACCCGGTGTTGTTTTGGGGGCGTCAAAGGCGGTTATGAGAGGACACATCATCGCTTACTTCGCCCGTAAAAAGCATGATGTAAGGGCTAGAACAGTTGAACTCCAACAATTGGTTTCTTCTTCTTTTCGTTCATATGTTAATAACCCCTCAGAGGCTAGCATGGCAACATATAAGCAGGCTAAACACTCTTTAGAGACCTTTTTAACCGCCCAGGCCCAGCAGAAACTTGACTATACCAAACAACGATATTATAGATGGGGTAACAAGCCAGGCCGACTGCTGGCCAATATGGCAAAACTTTGGAATAAAAGGAGTTCTATCACTGCCCTTAGAAATACTGTAACAGGGGAAATTGTTACCGACTCCAAAAACATTACGGATAGATTCTATCAATATTACAAATCATTGTATGGCTCTATTCCGTTCCATCCATGGGTACAGGATGATCTTTTAACATCAGCAGGTTTACCACGCCTTACCCCCAACCAAAGAGACATACTTGATGATGAAATAACTGAAGGGGAAATTACAAGGGTCATTAAGCAACTAAAGTCTCATAAAGTAGCAAGCCCAGACGGCTATTCCAACTAATACTTTAAGATACTACAGCCCCAACTGGTCCCAGCTTTGCTTGAATTATACCGTGCTATTCATAGTCAGGCCCCTGAACATACAGATTTTAACGATTTCCTTCTTAAGCCTAATAAAGACCCCCAATTAGAAGTATCATATAGACCAATAACATTGCTAAACACTGATTGCAAAAGTTTAGCAAAAATAATGGCCACAAGATTGCAATCTTTGTTACCATCGCTCTTGACTGAACATCAGTTGGGCTTTGTGGCAGGGTGACACTCAGTGAGGGGTATAAGGTCGGCGATAGCGGCCACTGTCGCTTCTTTGCAGTCCCGCAACCCCTCAAACTTACTACTCAGCCTTGATGCTAAGAAGGCGTTTGATTCCATTGCCTGGTCCTACATGTTCGATGTTCTTCGGAATAGATCTTTTGGTCCCGCTTTTGTTGGCCTTATTCATTATTTGTACACCTCCCCCACTACTCACCTCCTAGTGAATGGCATGAGAAGTGAGGGACTGCAAATGGAAATAGGCACGAGGCAGGGATGCCCCCTGTCTCTGCTTCTATTTAATCTATCCCTGGATCCGCTTCTGCGTATTTTACAACACTGGCAAGCCTTCAAGGTTATTGAAATAGGTTCAAGGGCGGTGAAGATGACTGCTTTCGCTAATGACCTCCTTCTGTATATTGCCAATCCGTCAGAATTCCTTCCCCTTCTCCTAGCCAAATTGGGGTATCCAGCTTTCCTAATTTGGTCGTGCCAATTTGCTCAAGATGATGTAATTCCCCTGTATATTATATTCCCTACAATCCCTGCCCATTCTTCTTACACATTCTGACCTAAAGAGACTGAACGGTCTCTTTCATAAATTTATTTGGAGGGGTGGAAGACCACGTATAAGCCTCCTGAAATTGCAGCAGACAAAGGCCAATGGTGGTATTAATTTCCCCGACCTCAAACATTATAACCATGCAGTAATCTTGCGATATTTGCGAGACTGGCTCTCCGACACCTCAGTTTACACTAACACAGCACTGGAGGAAAGTTTTCTTGAGAACTTAGACTTGGCCTCATTTATGCACTTACATGATCAAGAGATTGACCCCAGGTTGCAGGAGAATCCTCTCCTCTGGTCGACAAGACGACTTTGGCATATACTACGACATAGCTTAAATTTGAATTCCCATTCTTCCCTTCATCAGCGTCTACTACATAATCCAAATTTTAAACAGGGAAGTGCATTTTTTCCTTTTAATACTTGGCGGGAACGAGGGATTCTATCCATATAGGCACTAATTGATAAGCAAACTAAATGCCCGCTGACTTTTTCACAGCCAGTGAATCGATTTAACTTTCTAAATATGTTCCCCTTTGCATATTACTTCTGTAATCTGTAACTGTTCGGACAATGATTGGTGCAACAATTTTGACTCCGTACTCTTTCAAAGTCAGCCAACATGTAAAACTATCTCCATAAACTATAGGAACCTGAATGTCCCACTCAATTATGATAGAATCACAATGGGTTTGCCTACATGGCTAAATCACTTTCCTCAACTTAACACTGACGACCTCCTGAAAACCCTGGAACAATCATGTAAAATGATCCCTGCTAGTCGTTTTGGGGAGCTTTTTCTGAATGTGTTTCATAAAACTTCCCTTATGCCACGAAAAAGCTATGCATTGGGTATAACTACCTCCACAGCTTGTTATAAATGTCAACAAAGCAATGCGGGAATGTACCATGGTATGTGGGAGTGCCCCTTTGTACGCTACTTTTGGTTACAGGTCCGAAAACATGTAACAGACGCATTTGTTAACTACATCCCATTTACACCCGAGTGGGCCATATTGGGTTATACTCCAAGCAATTATAGACTGAGTAGGGGTGATAAAAAGCTATTATTGGCTATCAGTGCAGCGGGGACAAAAACAATACTCCAGGTGTGGAACAGGCCGGGAACTCTTTCTCTCTTTAAGGAAAAAAAAAATTCTTATTCCAGATGGACTGGCTGGAGGAATCCACAGTAGAAATTTTTTTTTGATACTTGGGAAAGCTATGTGGACACCTTGTCTCACCATCTTAAAAGTAATTTAATCCAGTGTTTCAAAACACTAGTTGGTACCTCTTGAGGTTGGTGGGAAATGATCCACCGGTAATTAATTAAGGGGAGGATTCCTTTTAATGGGTGTGGTGCAAGACTACTTGTGGTTGTTTGATGTGATAGGTGGCAGCGGGGGTGAATCAATGCGTTTGTCTTCAAGATAGCATGTAATGGTATGCACTCATTGAGGAGCAATGTTGGATTGAACACCTGATTGGCACATCTCTGTTAATCCTCAATGTATAAATGACTTACAACTTTGACCCGAAACACAAATAATGTGAGATACTGTATTAAGTTGTGATATTGTATTAGTTTCCTTTCCTTTTATTGTCCAATTTGTGATTGTATTATATCTACATTGCTTTGCCGCTAATAACATTTTAAAAAAACCGTGGACACATTTTGGTTGATGATGATGATCACTGTGCTCTGTGTGCTCTCTGTATAACCTGTGCTTATCATACATAAAATTATATCTAATTGTAATTTTGTATCAATTTTACTCCAGATTAATGGCTGTTACTTTGAAAAATTATATAGTTTAAAAACAATAAAACAAAGAGACATTTAAGGTTGTAGCTTGCCAAAGTAGCTTTTGACATATAAATGAGTCTAAATGACTATGGATGGCAGCGGTTTCACAGGAACCATTACTGTTCTATAACTTCTGTCTTAAAAAGTAAAATGTCCATTTTATAAATCTTGTGTATTATTTATTGCCACTACCTTTACAAACTACTGTTTGTCCGTGTTGAATATAGACATTAACTTTAACATTTCAGACCTTTCCTCCTCTATCAAAAAATGGAATAATGTATATTAAAACAGCTGAAAAGTGGTTGAACAACTAGAAATGGCTGTGGCTTTTAACACCTACAGAAAGTTAGAAATGACATATTTGCCTCTCAAAGAATATAATTGAGCACACTAAAAATGTTATTTAATGTTATTTAATGAATTCCTTCTCAATAACAAAATGTATCTTAAACAATTCTTTTTTTTTTTTTATAAATGGGTTTTACACAAAATTCCTTATCCATACTTTATGTAAGTAAAGAATGTATTATTCTGCACTATACAGCCTTTTGTACTTTTAGATCTAGTAGAACATAGAAATATAGAAAATAATTGTGTATAAAGAGTGGCAGGAAAAAGTCAACACCAATAACATTAACAAGAAGGGTTTTTTTATTTTTATTAAATAAATGGTTGTTAAAGGTATAGAACAGAAATTCTGAGATAGATAGTAGTAAGTTTTGGAGACATACAGTATGGTTAGTATAGCTGCCTCACAGAGCTTGGAATATATACACACATAGGGCTGGATCCACACTTAAGTAAGTGCTTGAAATTAGTTACTCCTGGGCTAAACCATGTTGATTTCAGGGGAGTCAAGTTAACTGTATATTTTGCATGCAGGGATATATCTTTGTATTACTAACTGCACACAGATACTGACCAGCTTTACTATCACACTGTTATTTAGACTTGGGATAAGAAACATCACCTTTCAAATTTAATACTTTAACAGATGAAATATGACTCCCCTGCAATCAGCATGGTTTAGCCCAGAAGTACCTAATTTCAAGCACTTACTTACAGTAAGTCTGGATCCAGCCCATACACACAAGATGATAGCACTGAGCACGTTTTTTTTTTTACCATGCAACATGGCTGGTCCATTGTGTGATATGCCACTTGCCCTTATGTAAACTTGTGAGCAGGGCCCTCTTACTGACCCAATCTGTTTGTTACTACAAAGTCTTGTTTATATGAATTTCTACAATAATAAAGCGCTACATAATCTGCTGGCACTATATAAAAATCTGTTAATAAATAAAAATAAATAATGGTGATTGCTCAAATCAATTTAAAAGGTAATCTAGAGCAGGTGCTAGAAAGGTATGGGGAAATCTACACATACAAAAAATCATGTCATCTTTAAAATAAAACACAGAGATTTGTTACATTACATTTATTATTTAGTAACAGGTTTTTATATAGCAATATCAGATTACATAGCGCTTTACTGAGAATATTTCATATTCACATCACCTGCCCCATTGGTGATACTCTAACACAGACATACACACACACAAAGACTAGGGTTAATTTTTTCAGCATCCAATTAAAATAACAGCATGTTTTTGGAGTGTGGGAGGAAATCGGAGCACCCAGAGGAAACCCACACAGACATGGGGAGAACATACAAACTCCACACAGATAAGAGTATACAGTATATAGAAATAGTGCAATAGACTGGTACTATGTAACAATCAAAAACTACACAGGTGATGACCGGGCATGAAATAAACACACACAGGAAGGATATAACAAAGATGTAATAGTCTCTATCACATAGACTCCCTGATAGTGTTGCTGGTATTGATACTCAAACCCAAAGTTTAGTAGTCATTATATAAGTTCAAGAGGTATAAAAGTCTCCAGTTACTCAGTGATCCGTGGGTTCAGGTATCCTTCAAGCAGTACTCCAGAGAGTGGCAGTGGTAAAGCCCGTAAGATGTCATTGAAAGCTGCATTAGTAGAAAGAATTCAGAGGGGAAAAAACCTTTGTGTTAGGTATCCCTCGTGTCTTTAGATGGCAGGACTGTCTGCAAGCCGCTCTCCACACAAATGAGGCCTAATCCAGGAATCAAACTCATGAACACAGTGCTGTGAGAAACAAGTGCTACTCACTGAGCCACCATGCTGCCCCATACATCTGCAGATATATGATAAGCCACCCGTCCCTTACAAGGCTTCTCTGTTTTGGTCCTAACTCTAATACTGTCAGAGTCCAAGCTTTGGGTCATATTGTTACGGTACCCCAGGTTTACCTTCACGGAGTACCAGGGTGACCAGAGAGGGAGAGAAGAACCGAGTAACTCACCGGATCGTAGAGCCTGATGTCGGACCGAGTGTTCGCCAGAGCCCCAGATGGTGGGGATAGACTGGAGCTGGTAGGACCCCGTCAGGTTACGCACCTTAGAGGAAACTCGGAAGAGGAAACGGGAGCAGACGGGGAATGGATAATAAAGCGGGAAATAGCGAAAGAGGTACCAGAAGAAACTGGACCGTGACAAACCACAGAAAACACTAAACAAAA